>JAMKQA010010224.1:0-20059 GCA_024699735.1 Posidonia australis | reverse complement strand
AGACATGAATTGCCTGATTAGACGAAGTATACTGTGTTCTGTAGAAAACCTTTTCAAGAATATTCTTATCCCATGAAACGATTAAAACCCAATAAAGAAATATTGTATTGGCATGAAATGTAATATTCACTTGCTTGAACAAAAAGGAACTACTTGAAGTATAATAGATTAATTTATGCATCGTGAAGGCATGTGTTTTTTTAGCATGCTGCTATGTTTGCATGGGGACCAAACATCTCACTTTCAGTTTTTGACATCACTAATGATGCAGACTCACAAGCATCAGCTACAATTTCCTAACTATCTAACATTAAAAGAGAAGCTTAACCCATTGGAAATTGAGGACACCCAAGACACCATCCAAATCTTCGTACTTTTGCTTTGGAGCTGTAGAATTATCCAAGGTTGATTGATTTATTTTTCCAAATTGTGTATGCCTCTGAGTTATTATGTAATAAATTTAACAACATTGGTTGCTTGGATTCCTCTTTAAGGTTTGAGTGGAAGAATTTTGAAAAAGCTACCATTCGTCGTAGGCGTGCAAATAATTTAGATACGATACGGATATAGGTGTCATCATATCTGTATTTGTTTTCGAAATACAGATACGGATACGGATATCATACGGATAGGAAAATTGTATATCTATATCCTCAAAAAAGAGATATGGATATGGAACGGATAAAAAGTGATCGGATATGGATAAAGTTGGATATAAAGACAGATATAACGATAATTTTGCAACATATTTTGTTAATTAAAGTTAATAAAATCTTATAAGTAACAGAGTAAAATCTTTGTAAAGTAGATAAATAATTTAACAAAATTAAAATATACTCTATAGATCTTAATCTACATCATTTAGATTAGTTATATGTCGAAATCTACATCATTTAAAAACTCCTAGTATACATATTTACTCATGTACAAATTCAACAGTTTTAAAGTAAGAATCATTAGATCTCTAAGTTATAAATTTCAAAACCAAAATGTAATCTATGTATCTTAATATATATTATCTAGATTAGGTACACACCAAAATCTATATCATTTAGAAACTCATAACATATAAATCTATTCATATCAAATCTAATGATTCTTTATAAGCTATAATAAACTATAACAAGTACATGTTAAATTTAATGGTTAGGAATTTCAAAATCACTTGATTTTTTATATACAAGTATTTTAAATAGTTTTGATCATATCTAGCGATTTAAATTTTTAATCTAACGGTTAGATATAAAAAGTTATATATATATATATATATATATATATATATATATACGGATATCCGTATCCATATCCACTGAAAATTCAAAAGACATATCTGTATCTGTATCCGCTCAAATTCAAAAAATCATATTTGTATCTGTATCCGTATCCGCTCCTAGGTGAATATGAATATTCATATCCGTTCATAAACAGATACGGATATTTTATGGATATACCGTATCTATTTGCTTCCCTAATTCCTAGCCCATGCAATTGTTAGCAACCCTTATGGTTGTGATATTATGAGTTTCATGAAAACAATGATAGAGGCGGCTCACAGGGAGATTTTTGAATTACCTTCTTCTACTTGATCAAGTTACTATATAAGGAATATACTGTAATTTAAGTACCATTATATTTCAAGTCTTCCTTGGTTGATCAAAGTTAATTATCTTGGCGTTGCTACTATTCTTTTACCTTGAAATCTCCAATAAGATATATGAAAGCCATCAGCAATACAAGCTAACTACTAAATGAATGTAAATATTTCTTAATGTTAATATCTAAGGTAGCGTTTGGAAACACTTTTTTACAGCAGCTTATTGCGTTAAGTGTTTATTGTCTAATAAATGTTTTCAAATGAGCTAGTTTATCGAGCCTTTTAAAAAAAACTGCCTGTAGCTTTTTAGTTCATTTTAAGTTATTGAAGTAGTTTTTAGAAAAACTAATGAGTGTTAGATTTCTGAAAAACTATGAATATTAGCCATAGTTTTTTCAATGATATCTATAGAAATTGATTTTAATTACAACATGAATTAAGAGGTGGTGGTAGTGGTAGACGACGGTGGTGGTGGTAGCTGGTGACAATGATGATGGTTGACGACGACAGTAGTAGTGGTAGTCAACAATAGTGGTGATTGTGGTGGTCTTCGGCAGCAATAGTGGTGGTGGTAACCTACGACAGTGGTGACGGTGTGGTCGACGATGGCGGTGGTTGTGGTAGTTGATGACGACGATGGTAGTGGTGGCCGAAGACCGCGGCGATGGTTGTGACCAGCGACGACGGTCGTGGTGGTGGCTGATGACTCGCGACAACGGTGGTGGTGGCCGGTGACGGTTGCGATGGTGGTGGCCGATGATGGTGCCGGTGGTGGTAGCCAACGACGACAATAGTAGTGGTGGCCGACGATAGCGATAGTAATGGTGACCAGTGACGATGATGGTGGTGGTGACTGATGACCACGGTGATGGTAGTGGCAGACGATGGTGGTGGTGGTGGTGGTCGACAGTGGTAGTGATGGTGGTGGTGGCCAACGACCTGTAACGGCGATGGTGGTGGTCAATGACGACGATAGTGGTAGTGACCGACGACGACGACAATAGTGGTGGCCAATGACGACGATAATGGCGGTGGTCGACCACGATAGTGGTAGTGGTGGCCTACAATGACGACGATGGTGCGGCGGCCAACGGTGGTAGTAGTGGTCGACGGTGATGGACGGCGATGATGCAACGATAAGTAGGTGGTAGTTGGCAGCAATGGTGAGGGCAATATAGTACTTTGATTAACTCATAAGTGCTTATCATACATACAAACCAAACAAACTTTTCTTTATCTCCATAAAAGCTACAAAAAGCCAATTTTTTTCAATAAGCTGTGTAAAAAAAAACGTTTCTAAACGCAACGTAAGTACAATATTAAGTTTAATGCTTGCTTATACCATATGTATCTCAATTCTCAAGCCTAGCTAAATTCAATTTTTTTAATAGACATGAATCTATTTTGACTCCGTAACTCCAACAGACTGAGCAAGGTGGATGCATTGTAAAAGAAAATGGACTGGCTACCAGTGGGAAAATTATCTCCCTACATAATCTAAAGGAGAAGCAAAGAAGAAGAAAATTAAGCATATATACAGAAAATTGGGGATTTACATGGTTCGACAAGTTACCTACGTCAACGACTACATTAAGGTTCTTATTCTTCTTTTTCTCAAGATACATGTTACAAAAGACTACCCTGTTTATATAGAAAAGATATAGGATGTCAAAGTACAAGAAATTACATATATAACATTGATAATCAAGCTAAGGTTCAACATAATTAGGCTCTGCATACCCAACAACTACATATGCAGGAGGTCATGCGTTCACCCTTACACCGACGTGACTCATGTACACTCCTAATTAGAATCTACCATTTTCAAAAAGCACATACATTATCAAGAAGACAAGGGAAAATTCTTACATCCTTTTCTTTCCTTGGAAGGGATTTTTATTCTCCACTCTAGAACTATTAATGTAATTTAAATGAATAGCTTGGAAGAAAGCAAAAGATGGGTTGACTAACAAATTAAGTTATTATCATGTGTTAGTGGTTTTGATCTCTTCTTTTTGAAAGAGGTTCATTTTAAATGCTCCCTTTAGATTTGCTCGACTCTTCATGCAACAAGGAGTTGTTCTTTGATTTTCTTTTATTTGGCTATATGAAGCAGTGTTTCTATATTCCTGCGATCAATGCTGATTGGTGAAGGTAAACAGGTAGTAAGTAGAGTACTTCGAAGTCCTTCCTAGTCTTTTGTCCAATCATTTTCTTGGTGAATGTATAGAGAATTTTGCTTGTCTTTTGGCTGCCCTAATAAAGACATCATTAGGATCTACCGTTTTCCCAAAAAAAAAAAAAACTACTGCTTTCGAAAAACAAAGGCATCATTGATCCGGAAGAGAAGGGAAAATTCTTACGTCCTTTTCTTTCCTTGGAAGGGATTTTTATTCCCCTAGAACTATTAATGTAATTCAAATGAATAACTTGGAAGAAAACAAAATATAGGTTGACTAACAAATTAAGTTATTATCATCCGTCCTTGTGATTGTGATCTATTTTTTGTTTGAAAGAGGTTCATTCTGAGTGCTCCTTTTAGGTTTGCTCGACTCTTCATGCAACTTGGAGTTCTTCTTTGATTTTCTTTTATGTGGATACATGAAGCAGTGTTTGAAAAATAAAGCAAGTTTTTAATTGTACCAGTAAAACAAGATTACCAGATGGAGGAGATGAGCACGAAGGTGATGAGGAAAGAGACATTCCAGAAGAGGAGGAGAAGGCACTACAGAAAAGTAGGAGAATCAGATGAGGAGGTAAAGGAGACACTGCAAAGACAGAGGAGGCGATGCAGAGGAGGAGCACGAGGAGGCGAAAAAGGTGTTACGGAGGAGCACGAGGTGGTAGAGGAGGCGTTGCGGAGGCAAAGGAGGCACAACAGAGGTAGAGATGCAGAGGAGGAGGTAAAGGGAAGGCACTGAGGAGGTAGAGGTTGCGCTACGAAGGAGGACGAGGGGGAGCACATCGGCTAGAAGAGGCACTATGGAGGTGGAGAAGGTGCTACAGAGGAGGAGGCGCTGTGTTGAATGAGTGAAAGTAAGAAAGAAATGGGGAAAAGGATCCGTGGTTGGATATTTTATATTTGAAATAGCGAGGACGAATAGCTAGGACATGTTCTTACTATATCCTCGCTAAATAAACAATGAGAACATTGCGAAAAAAAATCCTTGTTAAATACTCGTCATATTATTACGATGTCATGTTTTCGCTAAATCCTCGTTATTTATCTTCATTATAAGCTTGTGAGGACTTTTCTTTGCTAAGTTGTCATGATATGTCCTTGCAAAATGTAAAATTTCTAGTAAACTCCCTAGTGTACCGCGCTACCTATCTCCTCCACCACCGCGATCGTCATCGCTCATCCTCCTCCACTGCCTCCTCGTCCTTCCCCCTTTGTCGCCTCCTCGCCTACATCATCATTGTACCTTCTCCTCCTCAACTATTGGATATGGATATATCCAACGGTTGATGTTACTTGTCTATAGGAAGTTTTCCTATAGACACCTTCACGAAATTCCTCTCCTTTTATAAATGTATAGTGAAATTTTCATTTAAATCAAATAACTATTAATCTTTGATTTAAAGGTTTTAAAATTCAATATGTTTTATTAAATTCTAATCGTTAATTTTTAGATTAAGAATTATCAGTAAATATAGCTCAAATTAGGATGAAACTTTAATACATAATAGATTATCTTATAGATTAAGTAATTATATAATTAGATTTTATTTTTAAAAATAAAAAAAAGATACCTACAAGAAAAGTTCCCTACAAGCACCTCCAAGGAACATTTTCTTATATTATAATACTGTTCACCGCTAAATGATGCTTGATGATAAAGATTGAGATACTTTGGGATTCCATGAAAAAGATTTGTTTAATAGTAATAGCTCAATCCCATGTACTAACTACTAATCTTGTGTTCACAACGATGACAATGACCACAACCATAACAACAACAACGACATTGGTACTTATCACTTGATGTAACAATAATCAAGAAGAATAAGATATACAAAGATGTAGTAAAGAGCAGTACTAGAAAAATGTCTAGAAGTTTTACATTAATAAATAAATCAACGATTTAATATTATCAGGAAATAGTTTGTGTAGGTGTCTATAGGAAATTTTTCTTGTAGGCACTTTTTTTTTTTTTTAAAAATAAAATTTAATTATATATTTAGTTAATCTATAAGATAATTTATTATGTATTAAAAGTTTCTTCCTAATCTAAGTTATATTTACTATTAGTTTTTAATCTAAAATTTAATGATTAGAATTTAACAAAATATGTTGAATTTAAGATCTTTATGGATATTTAATAAGTATATCTATACGATTATTTCTTCTTCTTTATATATTTATGAAAGATAAAAAGATACCTATATACTTCTTATATGTAAGCACTTACATAAAAAACACCTCCTAATATTATTAGTTAGCAATATTATGCGAACCTTTGACTGTTCTCCCAATGGACTCTGATATAAAGAAGTTTCCTAATCCACACTAGGCAAGATATCGGAAAAAGTCCGCTACTGAGATAAAGGAGATCGTCATGTGAGGTATCAATGGTCCCATTCCCATCAGCATAACAGACTCATTTCAACTCTACTCAAGTAATTGAATTTTATATTACGAGGCCTTTGTAGTTTAGCGCAGCGATAGTTATCCAAAAGCTGGGTGGAAAAGCAATAATTCAACGAAAAGATTACAATGATCTGAGCCTCCTCGACAATGATAACTACCGTCTACGAACATGTGTTGATTGATATGTGGAATAAGGTGGAATTTGGTGGAATCCCGCGTGAGATCGAGCAGCAAATGCTCTCTTTTAATTAGCGGTGGAATTTATGGAATAACTGGCTACCTCATAAAATTTAGACGTAGTTGGGACGTTTGTTCTTCTTCTCCTTCCACCTAGAACACTTCTTCTGCATGGTCTAAGCAAACAACCCATACCTCCTCAACTAGGAATTTACATCCAATGAAGAAATCTTTTAAAAGTAACAAAGGTTGGAGAGGAAACAATGGCGGGAAGAATCCTAAATCTGGAAAGAACGTTTGGACTAGATCCACCTCTAATGCATCTCCTCTATCATCTTCCCATAATGCTACAGGTCTATTACCCACCCCTCCTGCTTCTGGGATAGCTAATTTAACTCCCTCCTCTCTTATTCTACTAGTTAATACCCCTCTCACTTCCTCTCTGAAATCAAAATCGACATTGCCCAATGTTGTTCCTAATTGGGTGGAAGCTGAGTTCAGAGCTAGGAATATCTCTCTGGCAAAATTCAAGAAAATATTGGCGATTTATGATTGTATGGAGCAAGATGATTTGGGAAACTTTACTTCTAAAATACCATTTTTGCAACCTCCTACTCACGTGCATGCACCAGGTAATGTTCACCAAAATTTGGTTGATACTAATAATTGTCTTAATTATAGTTCTACTTCCAACAGTGATCATTCCTTTCCGATATTTCCTGCTTTTCCAATAAGGATAACTTGGTTAACTCTGATGCTAACCAAGTGGACTCGTTACTTTGGGATTCTTATGAACATTTTCGATTCTTTTGTGAGAATATTGGAATTTTATTAACATCAAAAAATGAGACAACTAGTTTTTTTAATCAAATTAGGCAGGATCAGGGTAAGGAATATATAAACTTAGAGGGTCCAAACGCCTCTTCTGAGAAGACAGGGTCTTCTTGCTCTTCCATAAATCCTTAATGATTATAGCTGCCTGAAATATTAGAGGTCTTGGCTCCTGCCACAAGATGAGAGAACTAAAAGAATTTGTTCTCTCAAATAAATGTGATGTTATTATTGTCAGTGAAACCAAAAAGGGAACATTTACTACTGGATCCCTTAGACTTCTGGGAGGTAAAAAAATTAACTCTTGGTCTTTTCTACCCTCCATAGGAGCTTCCGGTGGTATCCTTATTGGCTGGGATGATAGGGTAATGGGAAAAATTAGCTGTATATCTACCAACTATTGTCTCTTTTTAAATTTTAAAAATCATGGAGATAGTTTTGATTGGTGGCTTACAGGGGTATATGGTCCCTATGACCATAACCTGAAACCTCTATTCATCGAGGAATTACATTACATCAGCAATCTTGTTAATAATCATTGGATTCTAGGCGGGGGACTTTAATGTCATCAGATCTCCCTGTGAGCATTCCCTTAATATAAATATATCTGCTCATATAAAAAGATTTAATGCTTTCATTGAACATAATTCTCTGATTGACTTCTCTCCAAACAACTTTTCCTTTACTTGGTCAAATTTCCATGACCAATCACATTAGTAAAGCTTGATCGATTCCTTGTCTCCCCAGATTGGTCAGGGAAATTTCCTGATGCTTTCTGCTCTGGTAAAGCTAGAGTAGTCTCTGATCATATTCCGATCATAGTAAATACAGTTGCGCCTGATTGGGGTCCTCCCATTCAGATTTTATAAATCCTGGTTTTTTTTAGAAAGCTTTGAACAATTAATAAAGGACTATTGGTTGCAGAAAGGCTATCCTCTCTCTCAATTCTCTTCTGTGGCTGAGTTTAACTTCAAATTGAAAAAATCTAAAACTCTTGTTTAAGAAATGGATAGCCCATATTAAGGAAAAGAGAAGTAAAAGACTCAGACTTATAGAAACTCAGATTCAGTACTTGGATGTTCAGGCTGAACATTCTAACACTAATAACATAAACTGGATGGAAAAGAAGGCCTTGAGATTATAACACCTTGCTTTACTTAAAGAACAGGAGGTTTACTGGAGACAAAAATCAAGGATTCAATGGTTGAAGGAGGGGGACCTCAACACCTCCTTCTTCCATAATATGGTAAAGTGTCACAGAAGGGTAAACAATATTTCCTCCCTTATCATTAATAATGCAATAACTCAATATTCCTAATTGGAGATCTGTTGAGAAATAGAGAAGCATTTTACTAAGCAATTTAATAAAGATAGCAGACTTCGTATTTCCTTTAACTGGGATATCCTTATCCCACTCAAAATTCCTTTCCCTGAACAGTTAGAGATTCCTTTTGAGGAAGAAGAGATAAGAGCTAATGTTTTCAAATTATCTGGGGACAAGTCCCCAGGACCTGATGGTTTCCCTTTAACCTTCTTTCATCACTTCTGGGATATGCTGAAAAATGAAATCGTCAATATATTCCAGTCCTTTCACTCTTCCAATGACCCAGAATTTCTAACTGCAATTAACCAAACTTTCATTACACTTATCCCTAAAAAATAGGGTGCCCTAAGGATCCAAGATTTTAGACCTATCATTTTAGTTAATAGTCTTTACAAGATTATAACTAAAACTCTGGCTTCTAGGCTTTCACCTGTGTTGAATTTAGCTATTGATACTTCACAAAGTGCCTTTTTGGCTGGGAGATCAATTGGAGATTGTTTCCTTGTGGCGCAAGAAACCCTACACTTTATGATATCTTCAAACATTAATGGCTTCATACTAAAGTTAGACTTCGAAAAGGCTTTTGATAACATTAATTGGAACTTTTTGATAGAAGTCCTTTCTAGTATGGGTTTTGGAGATAAGTGAATCTCTTGGATCCGTATGTGTATATCTTCTACTACATTATCTGTTTTAATTAATGGTTCCCCTAAAGGGTACATTGGGGCCACCAATGGTTTAAGACAGGGTGATCCCTTATCTCCATTATTATTTATTATAGCTACAAATGTGTTAAATTGTATGCTGCAATCAGCCAAGAGAAATAATTTAATTTCTAGGATTAAATTCCCACATGGTGGACCAACTCTGATCAATCTGCAATATGCAGATGATACTCTTTTATTTTTGCCAGACAGTATTGACAATATGATCAATATTAAAAGAATTTTATGTTGTTTTCAGACTTGCTTTGGTTTAAAAATCAACTTTCATAAATCCTCCCTCACTGGTGTTGGTGTATCTCAGGATTCAATTATATCCTCATATAATATTATGGGATGTGGTAGGGCTGACCTCCCCCTTATGTATCTAGGATTACCTCTGCATTATAAAAGGGCCACTGCTAGTATATGGACACCTGTGATAGAAAAGATCTCTAAGAAACTATTATCATGGAAGGTCAGACACTTGTCTTTAGGGGGCAGGCTAACATTAGTAAATGCTGTTCTGTCAGCTATTCCCACATATTATATGTTAGTCTTACATATGCCACTTAAAATTGAGAAGGAAATTGATACACTTAGAAGTAAATTCTTATGGAATTCTCTGTCCTCAAATCAGAAAGGGTTACACTTAATTAAGTGGTCTAATCTATGCAGATCAAAACAACAAAATGGTTGGGGAATCATTAACTTAAGGAATTTCAGCACAGCCTTGAAAACTAAGCTGCTATGACAATTTTTTTCTAGCAACCATTGTCCTATTTGGAAAATGCTTTTAAGGGTCAAATATCTTCACAAGAGTGGACCTGGAGCAATTTTGAATTCTTCTGTTTTCAATTGTTCCCCTCTTTGGCACAGCATCAAACAATGTTATATTTTCCTTAATTGTTTCACTATTTCCAATGTTTGTAATGACAATAACACAATATTTTGAGAACAAAAATGGTGGAATGATACCTCTCTGAAAAATATATTTCCTGGATTATACAGATTAGCCAGATTTAAGAAGGCCTTTGTTTGAGCAACTTTGGACCTGTTTAGATCTGATTTTAATAGACTGTTTGATATGTCCAATTGCTCTCTGTATGATCCTATGTTACTATAATCGCAGTTAGAACTCTTTGATAACATACTGCAATATCTGAATCTTGTTGCTAGAGAGGATAGCTTTATTTGGTTACCTTCCAAGGATAAAAAATATACGGTGAAGGCTGGTTACTGTCTGTTAAATGATGGAGGTTTTCACAATCCTTTTTATAGATGCCTCTGGAAAAGCAATACCCCATTGAAAGTCAAACTTTTTTCTTGGTTAGTTATTAGAAATAAAAATTTAACAAAGGAAAATCTGATTATGAGAGGTTGGATAGGTCCTTCCCTTTGCATTTTTTGCTCTGCACATATTGAAAATAATAATCATCTTTTTCTAAATTGCATTTATATTAGGAATGTCTGGAGATTTTTCTTGGCTACTGATTTATATCTTGGTTTTTTTCGAGTTGCGGATTTATTTCATTCTTTACCTCATCTAAAATTTGATTTATCTTTTCATGGTTGGGCGATTTTGCTTCAAATCATTCTCTGGTTGATTTGGAAAGAAAGGAATAATAGGATTTTTCGTAACACTATCAGATCATATACTCTTGTCATCCATGATATTATTTAACTAATGAATTTTTGGGTAGAAACGTTATTTTCAGGCTTTAAAAAGGAAGAATTGCTTCAATATACTATTGCTATGGCTTCACAGATGGTGAAGCAACCCACTTCTACTTCTATCCCTTCATCTTCTAAAAGCAATCCTGAAGCAGAACCTCCTAGAGTAGAATCAGGAAATTTACAAAATACTTTGGCGGATTTTGAGGCTTGAAATAGCGTTGTATCTTTATTAAACTATTTCTAATAGTATCTTTCTATGGTACTCCTTTTATTGGATTAAAACTCTGATCCATTTCTACTGGAACTTTAGGTTCCAGGTTTTGTATAATTATAACTTGATGATACTTTTATTCAACTTCTTTAGTCTCTAGAATGAAATTTCACTTAACCGTTTTCAAAAAAAACTAACCCGTAACCAAGAGAAAAAAGTTTTGACATGTGAAGCATGACATTCATGGGATGTGCTAAAGGCAATCTCAGACCCTCAAACTTTGACTTGCTTTTCAGACCTTCTGCATGAATATAATCATCCAGGGAAACAAGGGAGGGTCTCATGATTATGCACTTGCCTCTTAACCTAACGTTTTTTGTAAATGATAGTGGAGACCATTTCTCATTATTATTTTTTTATCCCATAGTATGAGAGATTTGAACCTAAAGAGGATGTACGTCTCACTCTACTTGATCAATTGTACCATAGCAGTTGGTTAGTCTTAATCTAAAGTTATTAGTTGGAAACCAATTCCTAAGGTAGCATTTAATACATTGGAATGAGAACCGAAATAGAATGAAAAAAGTAGATCGGAATCAAATTCCGATGTTTAGTATAAAAATAATTTTAGAATAATCATTTCCTTGAAAATCAAATTCCTATTAAACATAAGAATTTCATTCCATTTCAGGAGGTAATGAATTTGATTTTCATTCCATTAGAATTTAAAAAAAAAAAAAAAAAAAAAACCTGACGAGATTTCTCCGTAGCTCTCCTCCCTCCTCCGCCACACCTAATGGCCTTGTCTCCCTTCTCCTCTCCCCCCTCCCTCCTCTGCCTTGCTTGATAGACTCGCCTCCCTTTCAACTTCCCTTCTTCTTCTCTCATCCTCATTCATCACCTTGACATTGGAGATCAAGGCTGTGAAGTTTCGTGTCGTAAGCTCTAACAGCTTCGATGGCAGTGTCGTATGTTTCCAACCAAATCCTAGTGCCTTTCCTCTTTGGGTCACGAATCTCCAAAGCGTACTTCCCCCACAGCTGTTGCCTCATCCCTCTATGCTTCCTTGCCTCCGAATTCCTTGTCACTTCTATTGCCAGGACTACCATCATAGACTCTTCCACCAATTCGACCTTGTGGGCGAGTAGAATCGATATGGTGAGCGAAGGGCTACGATAAAGCACGATGGTATTGGAGGCTATGCGATTTAAGTTTGAGCCAAAAGGGCCGAAGACGTCATCTTTGGTGAAATCAATGTAATCAGTGAAGCCTTAACACTAATTTAGCTACTTCTACTAGTGGTGGCTATGAAGAGATGAAGTGATGGTGATGGGAGTGGTGTCACCGAGGAGGTGGTGAAGGCAATAGTAGACCTAGTGAAGCAAAATTGGTGGAAGATTAGTGAAGGCAAGATTGGAGGAGGAGACGACGATGCTGATAGAAGGAAAAGAAGAGGGAATGGAGAGAGAAAGAGAGGAAGATGTAGACGTAATGGGAATCATGACCGTCAATCAAGGAGAATTCTATTATGTATTTTGATTATATATCAAATACAGAAATGAAATAAAATTATTCTATCCTATTTCATTCAAAATTCAATTCTATTTTTACCTCTTTTCACTTCAAAGTAGCATATGCTACCTAAGACCACAATTTTATAAACCTCCGTCAGTTTTGATTCTACAGAAATCGTGCAAAACGGGTTTTTTGAGTTAAGCAACGTGCACGCTAAGAAAAAAAAAGCACCACATTGATTTTGGTTCTACATGTATTATTTTATTTCCGTTTTTACGATCCTAGACGTAAAAAAATTGATGCGAATCTTAAAGTCTCAGGGTGCCGCTCAAAGACAAGACAAGGGTCTGAAGGGTGCCTGATCGAATGCCAAGACTTTGCTTGGCAGTAGAGGGTTAACAAATCTTACAAGGCATACCCATCGAATTAGATGAAAAACATGGTATGCACCATCCCCCTATGTAAAGCTATTATATCTTTCATGATGACATATCCAGAAGTTAACTTGCAATGTCTGCGCTTTAAAAGATCATGACACTAACATTGACGTGAAGACACCTGCAATGGATCTCTTTGATACATTGGGCGCCCACGACTAGAACTTCATTTCTTGTAACAAATAATGACAGTGGAAGTAGACCTACGAATGTCCTAATTATGTGGAAGCGTGAAACTCCTGTAGCAACATATACCCTGAAATACATAAATGAAATATCTATTGTACCAGTGACAATTTCACAAAAAACGGGTATTGAGGGATCTTTCATGCAAGCTTGTGCGATTGCTTCATGGATTATATAATAATTTTCTTATAATAGTTTATAAAGTGAGGATGTCTTAATCCAACAATATTTGCAAAACAATATAAAAGACATGCACTAGTCTTATAGCATTTAGGACAAGGTGGTTTTGGTTGATGATAGAGACATTGGTTGTGGACCATGCTGCGGTTGACTTTTATTGTAACACATCAAGATAATGTTTTTTTTTCATTAATAGATAGATACACTTACGTAGCGGACACGGATTCTGCTTTATCTTCCGGAAGCTACGATTTGCCTTTGTGGAGGAAAGAAATCAGAGAAATGAAATAATATATAATAATATAAACATGGGAAAGTGGAAGACGGGTAACATAGTGCAGAACGATATCTGATATTTCATGTAAACAACTTTCATATGCAAAGCGTATAGAACAATGATGATATAGGTAGACGGGCCTCAAAATTGACCTGCCCTAATATCTCTATCCAGGCGATCAGCATTTAGTGTACCCGGGAGTTCTCTGAAATCTTCATTGAATATTGAATAGGCACTGGATAGCAAACATGAAAATGGAAAGGACAACGTTCACGTGTTAAAACAAAAATCATCACGAATAGCAATAAAAAGTTACCATACCCTAATATTATGGGAAGTACACAAATAAATTGAGTAGACCTTCTAAAGGTCTGTTTGGTAGAACTTTTGAATAATTTTTAAGCATATAATTTTCCTCCAAAAGTTATAATGATTCAACAGTTCTACCAAACATTATTAGTTTTTTAGAAAGATGTAGTTTTTGAAACAATAATTTCTTTATATTTCTAGAAGTTAGATTATAATAATTTCTAATTAGAAATTAACTTTTACATTTGAATTCAAAAAATGAAACTCTACCAAATGAACTCTAAATATCCAAGACAATGCACTCGGACAACAAGACTTATTTATATTCAACACCTTAAATGTACAATTATTAACAAGTAAGAAATAAGTCCAAACCATCCTTTCAAAATGTTCCCCAATTGTTCTAGTGTTTCTCCAACAAATTCAGAACCCTGTCTCACATCAGATGAATCATGTGATCCATCCAACCTCATAAAAAAACAGAAATAGCATAAATGGCTAACCACACTAGAGACTTCAGTATTTGTTTTTACTAAATGAATCTAAAAGACCAAACTAGTCACCTACCTGGTCCTGACAATCTAGCCTAGCATTAGTCTCTCAAAGCATAGTGGTTAAGAGAATTATATTTTTTGGTAGGTTTCATGTGATGGATCAGTGAAATATTTCAGCTAGTGATGAGTCTAGGACAAGATAAACATAGCAATATATGTAACAAAGAATGCATCTGTTTATGCACCTGGCGTCACCTTGTTGCCTCTTTCCAAGATTCAAAAGGATAACAGAAAACCCTGTACCAAGTATCTGTGAGAAAGACATGAAGCAATTTCAGACAACATCAAACCTTATATCTGCAGAATATTACTACTAGTCCATCCTTTCCTTTAAAGTATAAACATCATAGGAAAGAAGATATAGACGCCAATAAACCCATAGGTGCTCCAGGGGTTGAACCTTTTAAGTGTTTGGCCTGTAGCCATGGTCTTTGCTACAGCAATTGACACTGCCATTCGATTTTGTGGGTCACATATCAAGCAATTATCACCATTTCAGGAGAGGGGTGACACATTGAACAACTGTCACCATCACAGTTATAAAAATTATATATTTGTTGCTCGCAATTCCCAAGAATAAATCAGAGTGTTTTCTTAATTAATTAAATGATACGAGTAGACTTGCCAAGAAAGGGGGAATTCAATCATGTTAAAATACTAGACTTTCAAATGCCAAAAAAGGAAACTCTATACTAGATCATTGCTAGTGTTTAATCATGTCATTTTCAAAAAAAGAAAAGGAAAAAAAAAATGGCACATAGATTGCCAAGTTCTCAAACATTTTGGAAGGGTGATAGAAATTACACAAATTTCAAAGGCATTTCTCAATAGTACTTTTTAGACATTGCATAAGTAGACTTGGCTAATAAAAAGCTCAAAAATCAGAAGGTCAGAACTAGATGGTCACATGCCATATAGGTGATGATCACATCAAAAGTAGCATGATGCTATCTTCTTGAGGGAAATAAAGCTAACTTAACACTTGGACCCTACAATCCAAGTGTAGTCCATAGGTCCAGCTCTCAAACTTTTTTGAGAAATGATGGGATATCCAGCTCTCAAACTTAATCCTTTGAAGCTAAATGAACAGGTCAGTACAATTTCCAGTTTCATCGTTTCCCTCATGATGAATGTGACACAAGTTACTTGCACAAGTGCACACGTTTTACATTTCTCCCACAAGCTGAATTTTTACTTCAAGTGACCTAGGAATCTCTTTTTATATTTATTTGAAGATTTTATTAAATAATTTTATAAATCAGCACCATCAAAATCAGTATTAATTAATACTAGAGAATCTTTGTTTGTCATAGAACATGCAAAAGAGGTTGAATGGTAAACTTACATATAGTGGCCCTAAGTCCCATCTGTATGCAACAGGTGCCAACAAAAACCATAGTGTAATACCAGCCCAGGCTTTTAGACTGATGGAGAAGATCGCCATCAGGAGGATATCTATCAATTTAATCGAAAAGTTGTCACCTACTCACCTAGTCTGTGGTCGAGTATCATAAAACAACTATACTTAGTTGTCAAATAGGCATACATACCAGGCAACTTCATTCTTCCTTTAAGAAAATAAAAAAGCTTCCTCTTCCACGACATTTCTGATTCAGGTATATAGAACTTCTAAACATCCAAAACATAACAAGATCATGCAATAATTGATGTCAAAAATACTCCTATCAAAATGACAAGCTGTTTTTTTTTATAAAGATTACTGGAAAATATCAAAATGTTACCAATTCGTCATCTTCATCATCATAACAACCCTCATGAAGATGTTTGGGAGGTGGCTTAGGCAGGACAGCTACAATCAGTGTATCTGAAATTTAATAAGGTCAGAAATTTGTTACCATGTTTCGGATATACAATAGCCAAAGGAGGAAAAAAAAGCCACAGTAATGAGTAATCAAATACACAAATCATGAAATAGATGGAACAGTGCCATGCATCAAAGCCGCTCGGAAGTATTTGTAGTGCTACACTACAGCATCATTAAAATCAGAAGCCAGATTGTTCTTGCTACATTCAGACTAGCATAATTCATAGTCAAGCTAATAGAAACATATAATGCATGTATTTTGCTGGAAATTATGTCATATAGATTGATTCTCACAGGACACAATTAAGATTAAAGAGGACAGGGTTATCTCTACAGAATCATTTTAGAAACCTCAAAGACGAAACCCGTTAAAATGCACAACATAAAAGAATAAAAATTGGTTAGCTATTCCAATTCCAGCAGACAAAAGAGTACATCTGACAGACTGCCTAATTACCAATCAACCATGAACTCAGCACTCACTAAGGCATCATAACATCTAGGCCAAAGGCTAAACAAGAACATAACCACCCCACTATCAATATGGAACAAATTCCTCAAGCAAAGACTCTCTCTCTCTCTCTTTTAACTCCCAGCTAGTGACCATGCAACAGAAGCTTACATAAAATTGGCACGGTCAAGGTCAGGAACACAAGCATTGCAAGAAATTATCGAAAGAACCAATCCTTATCACAACTACATGCGCCCCAAACTCCGCAACGCCCATCGAATCCACCAAAACAAAGTGCAATGCCAAACTCATCATGTGTACCTCCATCCTCAAGGCGGACAACCGAATCCTCCCCGCCGCCACTCGCATCGAGCAGGGTCCTTCCTCGAAGAACGAGCTTCAGCTGATCCATAGGGTGGCATCCCTTTGCAGCAACAGTTCTCCTGAGATCACACACCTGTGACACCGAAGACGTCGTCGGCGTTGGGTCAACGTGGGAGATAGGACCGACCGGGCAAGAGTGGGGGAGTAGGGTTTTGTTACCTTAACTGGGGTGGTGGTTCGGAGGGTGGTGGGGCGGCCGGGGCCTATGGTCTTCACAGCGATCTCCACCTCCCTCTCCTCCCCGCCCATGGCTGCTCCTCTTCTCTTCACCACCAGCGATGTTTGTATGCGGTTTCGGACCCGTTTATGGAGATCGATGGCCTCCTCTCTAAGCGACTATGCGGGCAACGGGGCAAGTTCCAGCCCGATTTTGATTACATGCATGGAAACTTGCGGCAGCCTAACCTTCTCTACAGTGGAAATTCATAAAGAAAACTAATATTATACATATAATAATACTAGATAAAGCGCAGAATACAAGAAGCTGTCCTGAGGTTTTTTTTTTTTTTTGTTAACAATAATCAATATATAAGTAAAAAATTTAAACACAGCAAGATTAGTTTCATATTACAGTTCTAGGTGGAGAAGAAAGTTTCCACCACAAAAATATAATTGTCCAACAACAGACTAACACTGGTTGTTCGAATTATATCAAAAATATGTAAATTCAAGTTGAAGATCATTAGTCCTAAAAAAGAACTACATCGTCAGAAATCTGATTAGACAGATACAGAGCATGAGTAGTATGCTCCAAAACTCGATCACTTTCTAGAGATGTAATAGTTCGAATATTGTCATCCTTTTCAAACTCTAAGCCCAAAACGTTAAATCAACAATGACAAAGAGATAAAATGCGTTAGTAATAGTGTAAGAAGAAGTACATTTTCCTCTAAAGATTCTATTATTTCGTTCCTTCCAAATGGACTACAGAATAACCTGAATCATAGTGTGTCTACCCTTAGATAAAAGATCAGCTTTCAGTGGAAGAATGCAAGAAAATATATCAACAATAGAAGTAATGACAGGATACAAAGGTCCCTGCAGAAAAGCATGCCATACAGCTACGGCGAAAGCACAATTGATAAATAAATGATTGATTGATTCCTGATGACTATTACAGAAAATACAACTATCAGAACCTGTCCAACCCTTTTTACACAGACTTACTTTAGTTAGAACCTTATTAAAAAGAACTAACCACAAAAATAGTTTAACCTTTAGAGGGGCCCAGCTATGCCAGATGTGGTCATAAAAATGAGATCTAATCCCACCATCAATCATCTTATACCCGGAATTAACAGTGTACTTACTTGTGGAAGTTGACCACTCAATAGTGTCCTCTTCAGGATTGAGCATAATAGAGTTAATAATATCTGTGAATAGATCAGTTTGAACTTGTAGAGGTCTAATGTTGGCAGAAGAAGAGGTTTCAGTAAATAATTTATGAAAGTCCTGAAGATAAATTTCAACTGTTCTCGCAATTGAAGCCTTTTTAAATTTAACTAGTTGAAAAAGATCAAGGAGAACATTCTTTAATTTTTCCCCACGCCTCCAGCAATTTTCCCAGAAAATAGTATTATGACCATTATTAACTTGAAAATGGTGAATGTATTAAAGAAATTAAAATAGGCCTTTATTTCTTGCCAAATAGGGGAAGCCCTACCAGTAGAGGTATTCAAAAGTACCCTTGGCCAAGATCTCGAAAAATATCTAGCCTTTAAAATTACTTTCCACTTAAGAGAATAAGTGTTTGATAGTAGCTGCCAAAGGAACTTAGTTTTTAGGGCTAAGTTGAAGCTTTTGATATTCATGATGTCCCATCTCCCTTGAGTTTTATCTTTGCAGAGTACAACCCATTTAACTAAGTGGAGAGTAGATGAAGAAGAAGATTTCCAAAGGAATTTACATTTGAGCTTATCAATAGCTGTTGCTACCTTAACTGGTAGGTGTAGGACGGAAAGATAATATGTGGGAATTGTTGAAAGGACTGAGTTGATCAAAGTCAGTCTTCCACCTAAAGATAATTGATTGGCCTTCCATAATGAAAGTTTTTTGGCCAATTTTTCAATAACAAGTGCCCAATTTGAATTAGAAGCCCTTCTGTAGTGTAAAGGTAAACTCATATATCTGATAGGAAGAAGGGAAGTGGGACAGCCAAGAATTTTGGAAGATCTAAGGGTGGCATCCACTGGGACACCAATATCAGTAAGAGATGATTTTTGAAAATTAATTTTTAAACCTGAATAGGTTTGGAAACAACATAGAATCGGTTTGATACTAATTATGTTTTCCTCAGTAGCTGAGAGAATAAGGTAGTATCGTCTGCATATTGTATATTAACAATGTGTGGGCCACCATTAGGCATTTGGATGCTAGAGATCAAGTGCTGATCCACAGCTAGAGAAAGCATCCTATTAAGGATGTTAGTTACAACTATAAAGAGGAGGGGTGATAATGGATCACCTTAATTTGAAGCTTGTAGAAAACATTTAGGTGAGCCATTAATTAAAATGGAAAAACGAACAGTGGAAATGCACATCTTGATCCAATTTATCCATGTGGGGCCACAATCCATTCCTGATAAGGAATCCAGGAGAAAGTCTCAATTAACGTTATCAAATACTTTTTAGAAGTACAATTTTAAAACATAACCAGGAATGTCCATTACTTTCATATAGTGAAGAGTTTCTTGGGCCACTAAGAAACAATCTCCAATATATCTTCCTGGAATAAAGGCAAATTGAGAATTGTCTATTATTGTGTCTAGAACAAGAGAAAATCTTGAAGCCAAAGTCTTAGTAATTAATTTATATAAATTATTTACAAGACTGATTG
>JAMKQA010010223.1:0-28013 GCA_024699735.1 Posidonia australis | reverse complement strand
TTACAAAGTGATATCAGAGCCTAGGTTACACTAAGTGCACCAGCTTACTAGTGTCTGGTCTAGTGGCTTCATAGGACTGTACAATAGAAAGTACTTGCACCTGATTCATTTGATTTGTAGTGGCAGCATGATGTTATTTAGAGGTCAAGGCAGAGGCAAGACTCTCATAATGAGTTCTAGCAAGGAGCAAGATAGTGGTTGGGGAGGAATGAGACAGGAGTTGAGCCACATAATGCAAGGAATTGTCCAAACCCTCAACAAGAGTAATACAGATGAGACTAAGGCAAATCCATGACTCAAGCAATTTCATCCATTGAGCGCGCTGACTTTTGACAGCTAAGGCAAGCAAGAAGAGTGTGAGGCGTGGCTGCTGGAAGTAGAGAAGATCTTGGAAGACATAGAATGTCCAACTAAGAAATGGGTCTGGCTATGTACCTTGCAGTTCAAGAGCGACATCGATCAATGGTGGAGAGCCTTGCATTGCATGAAATTCTTGAATTTTGATCTATTGATGATCTCTTGGGAGGATTTCCAGAACATCTTCTATAAAAGTACTTTCCAGAGTATGAGAGGGACAAACTGGACAGGGAGTTCCAGAATCTAAAGTAAGGTAGCATGTCAGTCGCCAAATATGAGGCGACCTTCACCCAACTGGAGCAATTTTCACAGACATTTGATACAAAAAGGCACAGAGCTAAAAGATTTATGGAAGGATAGAGACTAAGACTTAGGTCAAGAGTCCTAGGCTACCAATGTCAAACCCAAGTGGATGTAATGGAACTAGCAGCTCGATATGAGGACGAGCGCTGGTTGTTCCTAGAAGACTAGCCAAAGGGGAAGGGGAAAATGTTAGCTTTGCAGACAGAACTATGGGAGTTCTAGGAGCTCTAGAAAGAAAAGTAAGGAGCATTCTTAGTCAGTTAGGGAAGGACACAGCTTTATTGGGAAATGTGGTACTGGATACAGTCAGGTTGGTTCGAGTAATGGCACGGAGGACAGAAGATCTTGCGTCGTTTGCGGCTGAAAGGGGCACATAGCATCAAAATGCATTCATTAGCAGTTGTAGACACCTTGGTTTTGCTGGGTTGTCGGTAGTCTTCTTTGGGTTGTGGTACTGGATGGGAGTTTTGGTTGTTGGACACCCTACCACTCTCACCAAAGCCAACCAAACATCTTAACCCAACTTTACGTAGAAGCGGAGGAGGGTCATCACTTCCACAACTCTGCCATCTAGCCCAATACACTTCCCCAGTCTAGACGATCACCAACTCAAGCTCCTGAGCAGCAACAGCCAGCTCCAGTCACTGTCTTAGCCAACTTCTGCGATCATCCAGTAGTCCGGCGATCTTCCTCTGCTGGCTTCGCATCTTCGGCCACTACACAACCATTGCAACTCTCCAAACAGTCTCCTTCCACCCTCCTCAGACCGTTGTCATCGTCTCTAGCACCAAATACAAAATCCAGCCATAGCCTAGCTAAATTGCATCCTCACCGGGCTGTTGAATTGCGTCCGGCCATCCAAAGCTCTAACCAATCCACACGGAGCCTCCCAATCCCTGCTCCACTAGGCGTACATTTCCACACATCTGTCAATTCACACTCGATGACCAAAACACTCCAACCACAGCCTCCAGCCTTCTCCAAGTGTCGTCGAACTAGAGCAAGTCATCAATGCTCGGTGGAACAACCGAGCACCATTGTAGGTAAGTTCTCTAGCATGGATGTCCACTTGATCTTTTGACTCTATGATGCTATGTCATCGTTTTCCTTGCGTAATTCACACTGTCTTGCATGTGTTTTCTGTTTTTCTTTCTTTCTTCTCCATCGATCATCAGATTCTTTTTCCTCACTGCATCATTTGCATTGGCGATGTGTTTGTGGCTCTAGATGAGGTTTGTGACCTTTGAATCCAGATCATCAACAACATCACAGCATCTTTTCCTCTTCCAATCACCATAACAGTCCAGGCTGAATGCCAAAGCATAGTCGGAGTCACGACGATGATCATCTAGGAGACATACCTTTGGTTTACACCAATTCGTTTTTGCATCTTGTTTCGTCCCTGAGGTTTCTCTTGCGAACCTGTTACTGTGTCATCGTGAAATGGCACCCACCAGACTTCTCTGTGGCTAGTGAACCCATTCACGACAAGATAGACAAGTGGAGAGATCTAGAGTTCTATTTTGAGTTTTGTTTGCGTCATTGTGTTCCTACTACTCTGTTCTTACACATTCGATCTTCATTTGAGCCTTTCGCAACAATCGGAAGATTAAAGCCTTTCGCCGGTGCCTATCATCTTCTTCGTCTCTAGCAGAGCATGGCGAAGATGGTGGAAAAGGAGATGCATCAGGCCCTATGCATGCACAACATCTTACATCATGTTTTCTTTCTCTCCCTCTGTTCTCCTCTCTCTTCCAGTTAAATAGTGGAGGATCCCATTCATCACAGTCGACCTCCATGGCCGGAAGTGATGACTGGAATCCCACAACGACGAGTGAGATCCGGGAAAGAATCCATGTAGCGAATCATGCTTCTGAGCACATAGGCATGTAGGTTTATCTTTGTTCTGGCTTCTCCAAGCCTTTGAAAGCTCTAGATTGCCTTGTCACGACCCCTGGATAGGATTTTCAGAGGAGCTCGTCGCCAGAATTGAAACACCGAAAAGCTAGGTTGGGGGAAGGATTCACATAGCCATTCTTGCATTTAAGTGCATGCATAGCTTCCTCTTCTCCCCCTCGACCTTCCAGAGGCCTCGGGTCAATGCACCAGAGCCTCTATTCACCTTTTGTAGGCAAGCTTGCCAGAGAGAATAGAATCGACAGCAAGGTAGGTTGGGGAGGACATCCACGCATCCTTTCTGGCCTCTAGTAGCTTGCACGCCTTCCTCCTCACTCCTTCAACCTTCCAGAAGCCTCAGGTCCACTCCGCTTCCTCTGTATGTTTCCCATAGAGGAGCTCGCCTGTGAGTCGAGATCAATGACAATGAGATAGGTGGGGAGGAAGGTGGAGCCCATGATTTTGCTTCCCATTTGCTTACATCATCTTTTGGAGTTCCCCTCTTGCTCATCCAACTTTCATATCCTGTCACCAACGAGAGGAGCTTACTATCGTACTCAACGCCGATGAGATCCTTCGTGACCAGCGAACTTCATGGAGACAGAGAGAGTGACCCAGGGGACCATTTTCTATACTAGTTGCATTTTTGTGTTCACTGATATCCCATCTTCGATTCTAGTTTGCTTCTTGCTCATTTGCACATTTGGTTTTCACTTGGTTTGGCTACGAAGTTCCCTATTCGCAACTATGAATGGGCATGCCTCCTTAATGAGCCAACTAGCGCTCATCGACAAGCTAGATGGGGAGAGTTATCTAGGGAATGATTTCAAGTTTAAAATGCATGATTATGTGCTAGTGTGCATGTTCTTACTTTTTTGCTCATCGTTTGTATAATTTGTTTCGATTTAATTGAGATTTGGATCTGCTATTGTTATCTAGACTGACAAATGGTCATGCAAGTCTCGATGACATTTTGTGTTAACGATTTGGTCTCACAAATCATCAACATGAATCTTGTCGACGATTCTACTTGACGTTTCTACTTGACAAGTTTTATGGGCAAAGATAGCCGACGAGGAGTCCAAAACTCGGACAAATATAGAATTCTTATTTGTTTCCTTGCTTTGGCATTCTTTCAAACTCTAGATTACTGTTTTGATACCGGAATATATTTTCTTGTTGCAATTTATTTTATCGCCCAAGGGCGTACAGTAATTGACCACTTTATGCCTACATCACTTTACTTGATTCGATTTTTGCTACTTACATTGTGTTCTGTGGTATCTCTTTGTATTATGATTTGATTTCAGATTTCTCATCGCCCAAGGGCGTACATTGATTGGTATGTAAATGCCTACATTGACCCTAATGCAGATTATTTTCTCTTTTTGACTTTCTCAAATATTTTTAGTTTCTACTGTTTTACGCAGGTATCATTCTGAGTATTTCTATTTACATGAATTTCTATTGTCCTAGGGCGTACATTAGTCAATAGTTCCAATGTCTACATTAACCCTCGGATTATTTTAATCATTATTTCTCTCATTTTGTGCAATTTTACTTGGAGTTTTCTTACCTAATTCTTGCATTCACATTGGCATGATTTCGAGCATACATTTTAGGGTTAGACAAGCATGCATCCACATTTTGACACAAGCAATTGATTAGCCAAGAAAAACTGATTTTTGAGCACATGGGGGTGCCTAACACCTTCCCCATGCATAACATGAATCCTTACTCTTTCTCTGGTTTGTAGTAATTGAGTGTTGCATTCTTTAGACACAAAGCATGCACATATTCATTCATTTGCATCGTTTTCTCGTAGTCTTATGCATTTTGGTTTTCCTCGTCTTTCCATTAAAAGACTAGGTGGTGACTCCTTTTCCTTATCCTTCTCTTTTTCTTTCTTTAGTGTTTTCAAGTCAAGTGTACATCCTCGGATTCATCATCTCACTGTGACCTTATCGGGATTCTTTGTGTGCTTCCACGTGCGAGGAGTCAGGTGGTTCTGCCAACATAGTCACAACAATGGAACCAAGAAAAGATGGTGTGCTATAATTGTGGGAAAAGCAGACATATTCAGTAGAGTTGCCCTGATCCCCTGAAGCCAGTTAGGGACACCCCTCACCATGCAACCAAAGGACAAGTATTATCTATAATTGCTCCTTATGCTAGTCCTTTAGGGGACATTGTAGAGGGTATGGAGCAGTCATGAGCTATGTACTGTGATCTTTTACTTCTTATGTAGTCATGTATTCAACATGATTTCATATAATAATGATGATTTGTGGTTATGATGTGTGTTGAATAGGTTCTTTTCTTGTATCTAACTGAATGGCTCAAGTGCTATTTGACTCAGGGAGCTCATTTTCTTTTATCTATGAGTCATTTGCTGCTGAGATTGGAGATAAACTAGTTAGGTTGGCTTTCCACCTAAATGTGGCAACCCCATTAGGAGGGTACAACCTAGCATAAAGATATCTATGGTCAGTTTATGTTAAGTTAGGAGACAAGGACTTCAAGGCCAGTCTGATAATTATGGACATGCAAGAGTATGACGTAATCTTAGGAATGGACTAGCTCGCACAACATTTAGCCATGATTGACTATGTTATGAAGAGAGTACTAGCAGAATGTCGAGGTTAGAGATGGTGTATGATACAAGGAGTTATAAGGAGAACAGAAGAAGGTGATCTCGGCAATCAAGGCCGATCACCACCTAGTAAGAGGCTATGTGGAATATTTGGCCAGTGTAACAGTGCCTCCTCTCCTACTTTAAAAGTACAAGATATACCAGTTGTTTGAGAGTATCATGATGCCTTTATAGAGGAATTACCTAGAAAATCGCCACATAGAGAAGTGGAGTTCCTAATCAATAAGGTGCCAGGATTGAGTCCCATTCTCAAAACCCCTTACAGAATGGCACCAGTAGAATTAAGGGAGCTCAGGAATCAGCCACAAGAGCTGTTGGACAAAGGATTCATTAGGCCAAGTGTTTCACCCTAAGGAGAGCTTATACTATTTGTTAGGAAGAAAGATGATTCACTTCGGTTATGCATAGACTATCGGATATTGAACCAGATCACTATAAAGAACAAATATTCATTGCCCAAGCTAGATGATTTGTTTGATCAGCTGCATGTGGCCTCAACCTTTTCAAAGATTGACTTGAGATTAGGCTATCACCAGCTTCGGATCTGGGAATCAGATGTGAATAAGATAGTCTTTCGAACTATGTATGGCCATTATGAGTTCCTGATCATGTCATTCGGGTTGACGAATGCACCAGATGCTTTTATGGACCTGATGAATAGAATATTTTGACCATACCTGGACCAATTTGTAGTGATAGTTGTTGACGATGTGCTAGTGTACTCCCCTAATAAAGAAACTCATTAGATACACTTGAGGACTATGCTAGACACTGAGGTAGCATCGGCTCTACGTAAAGTTCTCCAAATGTGTGTTTTGACTAAAAGAGGTCGCATTTCTTGGCCATATCATAACAAGAGAAGGTATCAAAGTGGATCCAACCAAGGTAGAAGCAGTCGACAACTAGGAAGGCCCAAAACTATGATGGAAATCAAAAGTTTCTTGGGCTTGATGGGATATTATAGAAGATTTATTCAAGACTTCTCCAAGATTACAACACCTTTGACCTAACTGATTGGGAAGGAAGTTCCATTCATTTGGAATTGGCAATGTGAAGAAAGCTTCAATGAGTTAAAGGCTCGTCTGGTCACATCTCCAGTTTTGAGCCTACCCTCTAGAAGTGGACGTTTAGTAGTATATAGTGACGCTTGTAGGAACAAGTTGGAGTGTGTCCTAATGCAGCGTGGTAGAGTGGTGGCATATGCTTCCCGTCAACTAAAAGACCATGAGAAGAATTACTCCACCTATGACTTGAAAATGGCTACAGTGGTTTTTGCATTAAAGATTTAGAGGCATTATCTGTATGTCGTGTAGTTTGAGATATTCACAAATCATTAGAGTTTGAAGTACATCTTCACATTGAAGGATCTAAACCTGAAACAACTGAGGTGAGTAGAATACCTAAGGATTATGACTACAGCCTGTCCTACCACCCGGGAAAGGCTAATGTGGTCACAAATGCTTTGACCAAGTGCTCCCAAGTTATGGCCAACCTAATGATCTGAGAATGGCATCTACTAGAAGGGTTCGTTGAGTGCAGACCACAGAGACAATCTCACGGATCTATTGGAGCCTAAACAGCTAACTTATCTGTTCACCGGAGATTATTGGACGTAATTGTGGTAGCTTAACAATTGAACCCTTTCATACGAGAGATATAGGCAAAACTAGAGGCGGGAGAGGCACCTCATTTCTCTATTGTTGTGAACAAAGGGTTCAAATATGATTTATGGTTGTATGTGCCTCAAGTGGAGGAGGTAAAATAGAAATTGCTTGATGAAGCCCATTAGTCTAGATATACGATACATTCAGGAAGCACAAAGATGTACAAGGACCTAAAAAAAACTTTTGGTGGTCTGAAATAAAGAAAGAGATTGTTGAGTATGTGGCGAAGTGTACAACCTGCCAGATGGTAAAGATTGAGCATTAGAAGCCTGAAGGAATGCTGCAACCTTTAAATATTCTGATCTAGAAATGAGAGCATGTATCGATGGATTTTGTGATAGGACTACCCAAGACTAGAAGAAAGAATGATACCATCTTAGTAATTGTGGATTGACTCACAAAGTCAAGACATGTTTTGCCTATCCTAGTGAACATCCCATTATCAAAGCTGGCAATGTTGTACAAGTCTGAGATAGTTCAACTGCATGGAGTTTCAGTGTCAATCGTGTCTAACAGAGACACCTGATTTACATCGAGGTTCTAGAGAACGTTACAGGAAGCTTTTGGTACTATGTTGAATTTTAGCACTGCCTTCCATCCTTAAACAGACAGTTAGACTGAATGGACTATCCATACATTGGAAGATGTGTTGCAGGCCTACACTTTGGACTTTAAAGGAAGTTGGAAAGATCATCTACCATTGATCGAATTTGCTTACAACAACAACTATCATTCCAGCATCGAAATGGTACTGTATGAGGCTCTATATGTAAACCTTACAAAACACCTACCTATTGGAACAAAGTAGGCGAACGATAGCTTGTTGGCCTAGAGATTATACAGTAGTATGTGAACAAAGTAGATTTGATCAAAAAAATACTGGCAGCTGCACAAAGTAGAAAAAAGAGTTATGCCGACCAGAGACACAGACCTTTGGAATTTGAGATAGGAGACTTCGTCTTCCTATAGGTATCACCTATGAAAGAAGTGGCAAGATTCGAAAAGTGGAGGAAGTTGAGTCCTCGCTACATTGGACCCTATAGGATTCCAGGAGGGTTGATGAGGTTGCCTACAAGTTGGCTTTGCCTCTAGGTCTGTCTAGCGTGCACAATGTGTTTCACAACTCAATGTTGAGGAAGTGTCTGGCCAATGCCTCCTAAGTGATCTCGATCCAACCAGAAGAATTGAAAGGAGACCTGTCTATGGTGAAAGACGTTGTTTAGATACTTGACAAGAAGGAACAAGCCCTCAAGAATAAAGTAATCTCTCTTGTACTGGTTCAATGACAGCACCACGACACAGAGGAGGCTACTTGGGAGTGTGAAGCCAATGTGCGGTCGTAGTACCTCCAATTGTTCTACTAGAAGCAAATTTCGGAGACAAAATTCTTTTTAAGGGAGGTAGATGTAATATCCAGGATCGACCATGGAATTGTAACCCAAAAATCTTGGAATGATTTAACCTTGTAATTAAGAATTGATATGTAATCTGGAAAAGCTGGGACTTGATTACTTGTGGTTAAGACAATATTGCTAGTAATTATGGTAAATGTGTGTTTGCTTCCTTGGTCTTGTTTGCAATGTTCCTTTGGCTCTATTCTGTAAAGGTCAGGCGAATAGAATAGGCAACAACAACCAGCGAGTATAGCAGGCACAAGTTTCAAGTGGATATTCCAGGCGTCATTGACCAACAGATATTATCAACACAAATTGCAAGCGTGCAGTTTTGAATACAGTAAACCACTATGAAAGCACAGTAAACACCAGCTGACATGTTGTTTCTCTTGTAACACTAGCACCGCTACCAATGCCTCACCCTACTATGCCACCAGCCTAAGATTTCAGGTGACTGTCGGTGGCGGATGTTTATAAAAGAGTCAAGATCTCTCCTACGTTGGCATGAGACAGGAAGTAGAGAAAGGAAAAGTGAGAGGTGAGGAAGAAGAGGAAGAAAGAAGAGAGAAAGAGAGAGTGTGTGTACGAGGGGTAGAGAGAGCCCACTGGAGGGGGGTCTGTGATGTGTCATCGGGGAGTTTGTTGGAGAGGGAGCTCACCGAAGGAGAAAAAGGGGAAGGAACACCAACAAACAAGAGACAGTGCACGTCCCTACCCCGTTTACCTTCTCTGATTTAGTATAAATCATAGTAAATGTGTAGATTAGCCTGCTCTGAATGTTTGATGATCTTTCTATGATTTATTGAAGCATTTTCGATGGTTTTTCCAACGTGTTTTCGTTACTGATTTTTTGTCATATATTGGGCATGACCAAATAGTGCAAGTGGTGCGCATGACCAGGTAGTGTGATCTGGTAGTGCAAGGAATCATTAGGGGCTCCCAATGTGATTGACAAACATGACGCACGTAGTCAGTGTTTTCTGTAGTTTTATTTTGAGATTTAAAGAGGCTTTTTGAGATAAGAAAATGATTCCTGAAAAGAAAAGAAATGTTACAAGTAGTGGTTATGTGAAAAATGTTTTAAAAGAGAATTTCAAAGGAATTTGCATATGTTTGAAAAGGTTTCCTGAGATTTTGTAGGAATCACGTAGCCGAAAGACTGCACCGACAATGGGTATTGATCTCTGAGTGGTCGAGGGCATGTCCTAGCTCATGGTTGCCGAGTGTTGGTTCAAGAATAAAGCCTTGTGACTGTGACTATGGTACTACAGGACCTAGGGCAATGGGAGACTCAGACTACCTTTTGTGCCAGCGCAGATCGGGTCTAGGTTTGGAGACCCTAAGTGCTCGGGCACCAAGGGCGTCATAAGGACGCACCCCGTGTGTGTGATATGATAAATGAGGCTACGACCAGGCTAGTTGAAGTCCTACATGGGGTGGTTCACCGCGACAATGCAATAGGGTCGAGGTTGGAGCCTCATCGACTGCTTGTGGTTGGTCAAGCAGTTGTGGCCACAGGTGTCTCAATGGGTTCTTTTCTCATTATGTGTGTGTATGGTTTTGAGGTAAAATTGAGATGTGGTTTGGCTTGCGATTTTGAACCAGATTCTAGTTGTGATATGGTTTATGATTTGAGCTAGACTCCAATTGTGGTTTGGTTTTTTGTGATTTGAATTGTAGCTTTACTAATGGTTTGAGTTGGATTCTAGCTAAATTTTGGCTTACCAAGATACATGAAAAGTGATTTGCAAAGATGCATAGAATTTTAAAGAAGATAATAAGAAGGTTTAAAAGGACATAATTTGTAAAGTGGATTCCCGAATTATGTGTTATAGCTTTTGCAATACTAGTGTTTCTATGCACCTCTTGTAGTTTTTTAGGGTTTTCTGATTTTGATTTTTGGAGGACGCATACTAGGTGACATTACTGTCACTCACACGTGGTTTTTATTGTGTTTAGTTTCCAAGTGCATTGCTAGGAGTGCAGTCTAGCTTTAGTACAAGTTCGGAGCCACTTAGCCGCATATAGGTTTTGGGTAATTAGTTAAAATTATTTTTTATTATGAATCTTAGTTAATTTTAGCTTTAATTAATGATTGGGTAGTGCTGGTACATTTATGTAGCACATTAAGCACATTACAATTGGGATTCCAAAAGAGCTCATAAAAACTACAAAATGTTTAAAAGGACAAATTTGAAATGAAAGATCTTGGAAAAACAGTTTTAACTTAGTCTGCAACTTGAACATTTTATAAATGGAATTTTTGTTCATCAAACAACAGATACTGAAAATGTCATGAAACACTTTTATATGGATAAAGCTCATTGTAACACCTGTAAATTCCTTTTGTAATTATTTACATTTTAATGAATTTATTCCTAGACGGGAGTTACTATTCTGAGCCCCGTTTGCGTGGTTCTGTGATTACGGGCTTGGGCCTCATGGCTGACTTTTGTTGTGTCCCTGTGCATGGTTGGCACTGTACTTGTGGGCCCAGGTGTGGGTCCATGTGGGGCCTGCATTTGTGGGTCGATTGGTGGGAATGATTGGAGAGGTGGGTTGTTAGCTTGTGCGGGAGGCTGGTGGTTGCACTGTGCATGCATGCATGCAACTACCACCCTCAGCGCATATAAATGTTGCGGCTGACGACCACTTTCCCCAGCACTTCTCCTCCTCCTTTCCCCACCTTTCCATTCTCAAGCGCCACCTCTCCTTTCTCTCTGCCTTCCCACTCACTCCATCTCCTCCCCCTCACTTACCCTTCTTTCTCTTCCGTCTCTCCTCATCTCCTCCCTTGTTTCCTCTTCCCCTGTTTTGGTGCACTCGAGGGGGTGTGACGGTGTGTCGCGGCGTGCAGTGGCTCATGGTGGCATGTGGAGCTCCATTGGTGTGCCCCTGTGGTTGAAAGAGCCTCGACGAGGGTTGGAGTCACCAGAGTTGGCTAGAGATCGGAGTTGGATCGTTGGAGAGATCGTTTCAGGTACGCACCTCCAACCAACTTATAGAAAGCATGGAATTAGTGGAAAATGGTAGGAATGCATGAAATCTAGGTAAATTTACATTCCCAGAATTTATAGTGATTTTATGAGTTTTTATGGTTGCATTTATGGCCATTTATGGTAGTGTGTGGTTTTGGGTCGTTTTTGCCCCTTGTGGCTTCTTGAATTTGTTTCTCCTTGCATGATGAATGGATTTTGGTTATGTTTGTTGGGATTTGGAGTAGACTCGAGGGTCTACATCTTATGTTTTATGTGAGATATTTGGTGCTTTTTTTGGAGGTCCTATCATTAGTCCCATTTCGGGGGAATTTGAAAAGTGGAGTTTTGGGCCATTTTCTGAAATCGTAGAAATCGGCATACCGAAGTTGAAACAGTATATCGAATCAGTGATTTTTGGTATACCAGACCTTTTCAAAATGCTGACTCTCTGTCAATTTTGGTCTTCTAGTCGAGCGGTCTGCTGAATCTCTCTGGTCAACCAATCCAGGAAAGATCGATATACCGAAGTCAAAATGGTATACCAAATCAGTGATTTTTGGCATACCGAACCCATTTCAGCATGTCGAATCAGGGTGCAGTTGTTTTTATAAAATGTGTTTATCGTGGGTTTCTCAGATTGGTTTGTTTTGCCCATTTGAGATGGGATCGTGGGCCACCAATGGTGGTCCCATGGAACACTTGATATACCGTTTTACCGAAGTTTTGAAAGAGTTGCCAAAGATATAAAATGGTTTGAAAATTGTTTTCAAAGGAATGGATGGCTTGTTTTGGAAAATGTTTTTCTGATTTTTTGTGTGAGGGCCGAGACACCATGGGACCATGTCGTCGAGACCAGGGAATGTGACGACATTCTCAGGTGGTCGGGGGCCAAGATACCTGAGGCTGAAGGTCATTGGGCCTTGGAGGTATGAGACTCCCTAACTATCGTCTCGAGGCTAGGGTTGTGGTCCATGAGTCGAGGTGCCTTGTAGCATGACCGAGAGGTATGATACTTCTGTTGTCGCTGTGAGCACTAAGGCTCAGGTATTGTCGGGTGTAGAGGTATGACACTCCCTCCTGAGCACCTTGAGGAGGATGTCGTAAGGAGGTGTACCCTCTAGTGGCCAGTGTAGGTGGGACACGTGCTCCATAGTTGGTAGCATCCTAAGAGATAGGACTACCTTCCCAGGAAGGGGTTGGCTTTGTAAGGGTTCTCCAAGTGAGAGAATCGCAGGACGAGCGGCTCCTGCATAGGGTGGCACGTCATGGCAGTGCAGTGCACCTTGGTGGCTGCTTGTGGCCAAAGTTGGTTGCCTGGCACCGGGCTTCTCGACTCACTATGTGTGATTTTGGCCATTGAGGGCCTTGCTTATAGTTTTGGGCTAGTGGAGCCCCATTTGTTGTTTTAGCCAATGTGGGCCGCGCTGTTGTGGTTTCCAGCCTTGTGGGCTTAGTTTGTGGGATTTTAGAGAAAATGATTTGCGAAATGAATTTAAAGGAAAATTAATTATAGTTTATTTTCCATCGTTTTCTTGAGGTGCATGTTGGGTGACTTTTGTCACTCACATTTTCTTCATGTTTTTAGGTTGTAGGTGGGTTTAGTTTAGTGCATATAGTCTGGAGTCTCATAGCCGCACACATAGGTTTTTAGTAATTGATATTTTCTATTCAGCTTTTAATTTTCTGTAATTTAATTAGCTTTAAATTATTACAGAAAATTTGGAACATGACAGATTCTCGTATCAAAGCTCCAGGTTCACTAGGTTGCACTAACCTAGGGTGTTTGGTCTAGAGACTCCATAGGTTTTGCATGCATGGTGGAGTCTGCACATGGTTTTCTCCATGGTTTTCTGATTGTTGTTTTGTCTGTGGTGCAGGTATTTTGCCTCTCTCCTTGCTGGATGCCTCCTCATAGTTGTAAGGGCAAGGCTCCTATCGAGGAATCCGAGCCCCTAGAGGACGTGGGCGGATGGAAGGCGGTTCATGCTAAATTGAGGAGCTTGGCACACGGGATCTCTTATGCCTTCAACAAGAGTGGTGCGAGTGAGCCGTCCGGTGATCTGTGGCTGAACTAGTTCACAAACCTTCGTCTGCCATCGTTCAAGGACAAGGTTAGTACTAAGGAGAGCAAGGCCTAGCTGCAGAAGGTGATGAAGATGCTGGAGAGCATGGCTTGCCTAGAGGAGCATTGAGTGTGGCTGGCGACTAATCTGCTGGATGGTGAGGCAGATAGGTGGTGGAAGTCTGTGAGGTAGCTGAAGTTCCCGGACTCAGTCACTATTAGCATCCAGTGGAAGGATTTCAAGGTGGCCTTCCATGACAAGTATTTCTTGGCTCATGTGAAGGAGCAACTTCGCCGAGATTTCTGGAGTTTGGAGCAAGACACGATGTCGATGCTCGAGTATGAGATTGAGTTTGCTCGGCTGGAACATTTTGCTCCTACCTATGAGTCTAAGGAGGAGCAGGCGCAAAGATTTCTAGACAGCTTGAACCCAGGACTGCGATTGAAGATGATGGGCTGTCGATGCTAGAATGTGGAGGATATGGTTGGGATGGCTTATCGCTTCGAGGCAGAGCATTAGAAGTATATGGAGAGTCATCCCAAAGGGAAGAGTAAGTCTTCTTTTACTTCTCGGTTCTCTTTCTCTTGTCCTCCGAGTGCTAGTAGTTCAAGTAGCCTTGAGAAGAAGCAGAAGGGGAGGTCTAGTGTTTTCTCTACAAGCCAGTGGAGTTTTACTGGGAGTAGCGGAGCTGACTTCAGTTAGACAGGGTCCAGTGCTCCCGATGGAAACTAGTGCTTCAATTGTGGTTAGGTAGGCCACATCACTACATATTGTCCTCATCCTCGGCAACCTGTGGCCTCAGTGGTGTGCTACAATTGTGGAAAGGTAGGACATGTTCAGATATCTTATCTGGAACAACTAAAGAAGGCAGGAAGTGCACCGCAGCAGCCAATTAGGGGATGGGTGTATACCATTGTAGCTCCTGGCATTGGAACTTCGGGAGATGTAGTTGAGGGTAAGGATGATTAGTTAGTTTTGTAACCCTCTGTGATTGTTGTAATCTCCTTGTAACCAGGACATCTACCTGATTGTATGGATGTGGTGTTGTTGTCTTTCTTGGCTTTCAGGTTCTTTTATTGTGGTTGGCCAGATGGCCAAGGTGTTGTTTGACTCAGGGAGTTCTTTCTCTTTTGTCTCAAAGTCTTTTGCGGTGGAGTTGGGAGAGAGACCAGCTAGACTGGCCTTTCCTCTCAACGTGGTAACGCCACTGGGGGAGCATAGTTTGTCATGGAGGTATCTACGGTCTGTCGACTTGACGTTGAACGGCAAAGAGTTCGACGCCAACCGAATCGTGATGGACATGCAGGAATATGATGTGATACTCATCATGAATTGGTTGGCGCAGCAGTCCACTTTGATCGACTGTGCTCGGAGGAGAGTTTACTTTGGGTCTCCTGAGGATGGGTCTTTCTTCGTGCAAGGTGGGTGTCAGGATGAGCCTAAGCTTGTCATTTCAGCTATGAAGGCTTATAGATCATTGGTCAGGGGTTGTGTGGGGTATCTAGCAGGTAAAGTTACTTCCACTTCTCCTGATGTTTTCCCTGAGAATTTGCCTGGTATGCCACCTTACAGGGAAGTAGAGTTCTCAATCGACTTGATCCCTGGTTCTGGTGCTGTGTCGAAGTCTCCCTATCGCATGGCACCAGCAGAGTTGCGAGAGCTCAAAACTCAATTGTAGGAGTTGCTGGACAAGGGATTTATCAAGCCGAGTGTGTCTCCATGGGGAATGCCTGTTTTGTTCGTCCGTAAAAAAGATGGTTCACTCTGGCTATGTATAGATTATCGGATGTTAAACCAGATCACGGTGAAAAACAAGTATCCCTTGCCCCACATTGATGACCTGTTCAACCAGTTGCAGTCTGCATCTGTGTTCTCGAAGATTGATCTAAGGTCAAGGTATGAGACTCCCTCCTGAGCACCGTGTGGAGGACGTAGTGAGGAGGCGTATCCTGTATTGGCCAGTGCGGGTGGAACAAGTGCCCCGTAATTAGTATTTAAAACCCATATGTAATGCTTGTGGAACTCACATGGACTTGGTCAAACTTGGCATAGTTGTCTTGGTTTATGTGTCCATCTTTTTCCCTTTCTCTTTCCCCCTCACTTTCTCCCCCACCTCTCACGTGAAAACACCCCTTTCTCCTCTTTCCTCCCTCCTTCCTCCACTCACAAGATTACCCCTTGCTCATCCCATCCCCTCTAGGCACCATTGCAAGCCGAGAGAGGGAGAGAAGAGACCAGAGTTTGAGTTGAGTGAAAGAGGGAGGTGGGTGGCCTGTGTGGGGGTGCTAGAGCTTTTCACCGGTGAGGGAAGACTCGAGGGTCATTGGGGCTCATCGGAGATGTAGGAGGATCGTCGAAGTGCCTTGAAAAGGTACACGCCCTTCTCCCTTCTTCAGTCCTATTTTGGGTTCAAGAGAAAATAAAGGCATAAATAGGTAAATGCATGCTAAATTCATGAAAAATGGGGATTATGTGGGGGGAATGATTGGGTTTCATGAATGTGATGAGAATTTGAGTTTTAATGTGATTTTGATGGGGTTTTTTAATGGGAATGCCCTATATGTATTTTCAGTAGATTTCCTAAGCTCAGTGCCTTTATAAATTAATGTCTCGATGCATGATCATTGGATTTTCGATTTGTCTGTGTAATTTGTCCTAAGCTTAGTGCACCATGTTTTTTCCATGATTTTTGAGGGCTAATTTGTGGGATTTGTGAATGGACTTTAGAAGGCATGCACCATGACAGATTTCTATCTGAAACTCTGAGTTTAGTAGCTTTGCACATTTACTGCTTGTTGTATACATGTTGAAATGTGAATTGTTTTGAGGAGTTTTGAAGTAGACTCAAGAGTAGTGATCGTTACAGAGTGGTTTTGAAGTAGACTCAAGAGTAGCAGCTGTTATAGGGATTTTGAAACGTGAATCTGTCTGAAACCCACCCAGTTATTTTAATTACTGTAAAATATTATAATTAGGGGATTGATGATATTTAGGTAGCATTCCCAAGTTCAAGGCGTTATAGGTGGTATTAGAGTCTTGGTTCGCTAAGGTGCATCAGCTTGGTAGGTTTTTGACATAGTGACTCAGTGGCACTACACATGTAAGATAGCTGCACCTAATTTTGTTTGTCTATTTGCCTATTTGTGTTTAACAGGAAGACGAGGAGAGACTATGTGTAACACCCGTAAGAATTCATTTTTGTAATTATTTACATTTTATGAATTTTATTCCTAGATGGGTGTTACTGTTCTGAGGCCCGTTGTGTGGTTCTGTGGTTTTGGGCTTGGGCCTCGTGCGCTAGCTTCTGTTTGGGTGTCCCTGAGCATGGTTTGGCACTATGCGTGTGGGGCCCTGGTGTGGGTCCGCCTGGGGCCCAAGTGTGGGGCCCTCGTTCATGGATCGTTGGTTGTGGCTGGTGGTTGGGCGGAGTGGTTGGTTGCTCGCGTAGTGTGCGAGTGGCTGAGACGTGCAAGTGGGCACGTTCCCAGTTACTGAGAGTGCAGGCTTTATAAGCCGCACCGCTCTCCTCCGCTACCCATCATCATCTTCTCCTTCCTTCTTCTTTCCTTCTCCTCGGCGTGCACTTCTCCCTCTCCACCCTTATTTCCCTTCCTCCCCATTCTTCCTTCTCCACCCCTTCTCCTTTTTCCCTTTCTCCTTCCACTCGACCTCCTCTGTTTCCCCTGTATCCCGCACCGAGAGAGAGAGAGAGGGAAGTGGAAGGGCTACAGTGGCTCGGGGTGGTGAGTGGAGCTTGCATGGAGTGCTCCCATGGTTGTGGTTGTGTCGGAGTTCGCCGAAGTCGGTCGGAGATCGTCGGAGGCGTTTTCAGGTACGAATCTACACCTCATGTTATAGAGAGCATGGAATTGGTAGAAAATGCTAGGATTGCATGAAATCTAGGTAAATTTACATTCCTTGAATTTATTGTGATTTTATGAGAATTTATGGTGAATTTATTGGCATTTATGATGGTTGGTGCATTTTGGGTCCTTTTGACCCTTCTACTTTTCCGATTTTATATCTTGATGCATAGTGAATGGATTTTAGTTTTGTTTGTTGGGATTTGGAGTAGACTCGAGGATTTACATCTTATGTTTATGCAAGATTTTTGGTGCTTGTTTAGGGGGTCCGATCGGAGGTCCCAATTGGGGTGAACTCAGACGATAGGGTTTGGGCCATTTTCTGGTATCGTAGAATTTGGCATACCGAATTGAAAACGGCATACCAAATCAGTGAATTTCGGTATACCGATTTCGTTCAGTATATCGTTTTTCTATCAGTTTGGTCCTATGGTTGATTCGACCTGTCGAATCACCCTAGTCGACCGAATCAGTAGATTTCGGCATACCAAACCTGATTTTCTGTATGTCGAATCTAGGCCTAAATGAGTTTATGAAATGTGTTTTCCGAGGACTTTTTGGATTGCCGTATTTTGTCCCATTGTGATGGGACTGTGGGCCGTCAGTGGTGGTCCCCTGGGACACTTGACGCGTCACTTTGCCGAGGTTTTGGAAGAATTTTCAAAGATATGAAAATGGTTTTGGAAATGGATTTCAAGAAATAGTTGGCCTGTTTTGGAAAATGTTTTCTTGGTTTTCTATGTACGGGCCGAGACAATGTGGGATTGTGTTATCGAGACCAGGGAATGTGACGACATTCTCAAGTGGTCATGTGCGACTCCCTGGTTGAGGTCGGGGGGGCTGAGATACCTAAGGCTTAGCGACGTCGGGTCCTAGAGGTATGAGACTCCTTAACCGTCGTCTCAAGGCTAGGGTTGTGGTCCACGGGTTGAAGTGTTTCGTGGCATGATGGGGAGGTATGATACTCTTGCTGTCGCTGTGAGTACTAAGGCTTGGGTGTCGTTGGGTGTGGAGGCATTACACTCCCTCCTGAGCACCGTGTGTGGAGAACGCCGTGAGGAGGTGGACCTTGTGGTGGCCAATGTAGGTGGGACATGTGCCCCGTAGCTGGTATCATCCTGAGAGACAGGACAACCTTCCCAAGGAGGGGTTGGCTTCGTGAGGGTTCTCCACGTGGGAGAATCGTGGGACAGTGGTTGGCCCCTGCATAGGGTGGCACACTGTGGCAGTGCAGAACGCCGTGGTCGCTCCTAGGTGGACTGTGTGTGGCCAGAGTTAGGTTGCCTAGCACCAGGCTTCTCGACTCACTATGTGTGGTTTTGGTCATTGAGGGCATTTGCTTGTAGCTTTGGGCTAGTAGCGCCTCGATTGTGGTTTTGGCCGGTGTGGGTCAGGTTTATGAGGTTTTGAGAAAATGATTTGTGAAATGAATTTAAAAAGGAAATTGATTATAGTTTTGCTTTTCTGCGGTTTTCATGAGGTGCGTATTGGGTGACTTTTGTCACTCATACGTTTTCCTCGTGTTTTGGTTTGCAGGTGCAGGCATGCAGCGGGTTAGCGTAGTGCATATAGTCTAGAGTGTCTTAGCCGCACACATGGGTTCCTGGTAGTTAGATATTTACTGTTTAGCTTTAATTTTCCCGTAATTTAATTGTTTTAAATTATTGTGGAAAATTTGAGGTGTGACACCATGGTTGTAGTAAGACTCCTATGTCCGACTCAGGTGTCGAGGAGGGCGAGATGATGTGGGACTTCGTCTAGTCCTTTGACTACAGCAAGGATGAGGCGAAGGAAGACCTGTAGGTCAAGCAATTTCACCAACCATGAACCGACTTTGGATAAATACAACACACCAGAGGAGTATGAGGCTCAGTTCCAGGAAGTGGAGAAGATCCTAGAGGAAATCGAGTGTCCAGCTAAGAAGTAGGTCCAGATAGCCAACTTTCAACTTAAGGACACTACAGATCAGTGGTGGAGGGCTACATGCTGCACTAAGTTTTAGAATGTGGACCTGCTGATGATTTTGTAGGAGGACTTTTGAGAGGTGTTCTACGAGAAGTTCTTCCTTGAGCATGAGAGGAACAAGCTAGAAAGAGATTTCAGGAACATGAAGGAGGAGAATTTGTATGTGGTTGAGTATGAGGCAGCCTACCTCCGACTGGAGCAATTCTCTCACGACGTTGTTGCTAAGAAAACCAAAGCCAAGAAATTTGTGGAAAGGCTCAATCTGACACTAAGATCGAAAGTGATTGGCTTCCAATGTCAGACTCTGATGGACGCCATTGAGCTTGCCAGCCACTATGATGATGAACATCATCTATTCTAGAAAGAATACCCCAAAAAGGACAAGGAGAAGTTCACCTTGAGATCTTCTGTCTTTGAAGTGCTAAGTTCTGAGAGTTACAAGAGCTCCAGGAAGAAGAGGAAAGAGTGATCTACTACTAGCAGAGAAGAAAGTGTTGGATTTAGCCAATCTGGGTCGAGCAGTGGAACAAGAAGACCTTGCCATGTCTGTGGTAAGAAGGGGCACATAGCATCACAATACTGGCACTGGTAGAAGAAGAACATAAAGGGCGTGGTATGCTACAACTGCAGGAAGTCCAAACATCATCAGAACTACTGTCCCAATCTACCAAAGTTAGCTGAAAATGTACCTCATCAACCTACCAAGGGTAGGGTATTTACCATTACTGCCCTAGATGCTGGTCCATTAGGAGATGTTGTGGAAGGTGAGTATTAGTGTGGCCTTATAATTTGAATCCTATTTTGTGTTATGGATCCTATGTATTATAAACACTATATTCTGTATTAATGACTATGATTATGATTATGGTTATGTTTTGGATATGTTCATGTTAGGATCTTTCCTTGTGACTAACCGAATGACCTATGTCTTATTCAACTCTTGGAGTTCGTTCTTATTCATCTCTGAGTCTTTTGTAGCTAAGATAGGAACCAGGTCAGCTAGGTAAGCATTCCACCTAGATGTAGTCATTCCATTGGGAGAACACAGTCTAGCATGGAGATATTTGAGACCAGTGAATATTCGACTAGGAAACAAGAATTTTCAGGCTAGCTTAATCATAATGGACATGTAGGATTATGATGTCATCTTAAGGATGGATTGGCTGACACAACATTCAACTATGATTGATTGTACCAAGAGAAGAGTTTTGGCAGAGTGTCTAGGCCAAGGCTGGTGCGTTGTGCAAGGTACTAGATTGGGTGAGCTCAGGAAAGTGATATCTGTAATTAAGGCCTATCTCCATTTGTCAAAGGGTGGTGTGGGCTACTTATCCTATGTGAGTGTTTCTACTTCACCTGTGTTCAAGATTCAAGATTTACTAGTGGTACAGGAGTATCCTGCTGTATTCCTAGAGGAGTTGCCTAGTATGCCACCACACAGGGAGGTGGAATTTGTGATTGATCTGGTACCACGATCAGGTCCTATTTCGAAGGCTCCATATAGAATGGCACTTATTGAGTTGAGAGAGCTCTGCATTCAGCTACAGGAACTGATGGACAAGGGATTCATTCGTTCCAGTGTATCACCTTGGGAAGCACTGGTACTGTTCGTCAAACAGAATGATGGTTCACTTCGATTGTGTATTGACACTGGATTTTGAACCAAATTACTGTTAAGAATAAATACCCACTTCCTAGGATTGATGATTTATTTGAGCAGCTGCAGGGAGCATCTGTGTTTTCCAATATAGACTTGAGATCTGAATACCATCAACTATAGATCATGGAGCCAAATGTGCAAAAGATAGCCTTTCGTACTCGTTATGGACATTATAAGTTTCCAGTTATGCCATTCAAGTTGACAAATGCATTAGTTGCCCTCATGGACTTGATGAATTGGGTATTCAGGCCCTATTTGGACTAATTTGTGGTTATATTTGTTGATGACGTTTTGGTATATTCTATAGATATTCAAACTCACCGAAGGCACTTAAGGACTGTGTTGGAAACACTTAGACAACATCAGCCTTATGCCAAGTTCTCTAAGTGCGAGTTTTGACTAGAAGATGTGGCTTTCCTTGGTCATATCATCTCAAGGAAAGGTATCAAGGTGGATCCAACCAAAGTGGAGGCAGTTAGCAATTGGACCAGACCGAAGACTGTGACAGAGATCAGGTGTTATCTCAATTTGGTAGGATATTATCAGAGATTCATTCAAGATTTCTCCAAGATTGGTGCACCTATGACCAGATTAACCAGAAAAGATGTGCACTTTGCCTGGGATCGGCAGTGCAAGGAAAGCTTCAATGAGTTGAAATTTTTTTTGTTTCAACCCCAATTCTAACCTTGCCATCGGAGAGTGGCAGTTTCACAGTCTATAGTGACACTTGTGGGACCAATTTGAGCTGTGTTCTGATGCCACAATGTCGCCCGTGACCCAACCTATGATTTATTTTGTGAAAATACATGCCCAAGATATTTTCCCTTTTCTTTCATGAGTTTAACGCCAAATTTGCACGAAATTTATAAAGCAATGTTGGCCTCTATAATGATGAAAAGAGGGAGGGAGGTTGGCTATAGGGGCATGCATGCATGCATAAATGAGAAAAAAAGAGAGAAAAGAAAGGGAAGAGTGGAAAGCTCAAGAGGGATGTGAAACAAGGAAAGAAGAAAGAAAGAAGAGATGGAAAGAAAGAGAGGGAGAGAAACAAGGATGGAAAGAAAAGAGAGGGAGAGGGGGATAAATAGGAAGGTTTTGCTCGTGTAGGAGGAGGAGAATCAGTGAAAAAAATGGAAGAAGAAAAGAAGAAAAGAAGAAAGGAAGAAGTATAGGGGAAAAGGGAAAAAAAGAAAGAGAAAAGGGGTATACATTCCACCCCTTTTTCTTCTTGTTTAAGTTTGTTCTTGATTTAAATATGTGATTAAGGTATTTCGGTGTATTAGAAGAGTTTCATAATTTTTTGGCATCTTTTCATGATTTTATCAATGATTTTCATGAAAATGGTTACTATTGAGTTATTTTTGGGTTCTCATACTTTAATCCTGTATATCTTGAGTAATGGGTGTTGGATTAAGATGATTTTTATTTCATGTGATAGTATACTCAAAAAACTTCATTTCGGTAGGCTATATGTATTTTTTTTGGTTTGTGGTGAAAGCAGTGATCTTTGTAAGATGAGCTACATTCTCAGTCTTTCTGCACTAGAATGCAGAACCTGGAGCACAAGAATGTGGTGCACATAGGTCGCACACATTCCAAGCGCATTTAGTCTGTTTCAATGACTTTCAGCCAATTTTGATGATTGCAAATGTGATTAGTCGTTACACTTGATTTGGTGAATGAGTTATTATAACATCTTGGCCTAATTATCTAGTTAATGTAAACCATGAGATTATTGTAATATGTGAATGTGGTTTACTAATGGATACCTTGATATATTGTGGTTGTTGTCGTGTGCCTCTCTCTCTGTGTGATTGGATTTGTTGGTTTCTCTAATTGTGTAATTTCTGGTGTTGTACCTACATGTGTGAAACCCGAGCTGGACCCCGATCAACCCAAGCACAGTGCCACTATTTTACCATGTGTCGTCTTCTTCTTCTCCTCCTTTCTCTCCTCACAGGTGCCTACGCACGTAGCTGGTCGACTCTACTTCATCCTTTCCTCACCTGAGGTGATAGGGGGCAGACAGATCAACGGGATTCACAGAGAGGGGAGAAGATAAGAGGAGAGGAGGAGGAGAAGGCAAAGGCACAGTTAGCGGGAGTGAGGTGCAAGCAGAGACGAGGGGGAAACTAGAGAAGCCAGAGAGAGGAAGTGCAACCAAGGTGATGCGTCGAGGGTCGGAGGCACTCCGTGAGGAGGGGGAGAGCTCACCGGAGTTACGTGGGCTCATCAGAGGAGGTACGCGACCCCACCCTTCCACTTTTTCCTTTGCTTTGCAAAATGGGTTAAATATATGAAATTGGTGTAAAATCCATGATAAATCATGAAAAAATAATGAGAATGACGGAAATGACGTGAATGACTTGTATGTGTAGAGATCATGCTAGGTTGTATGTTTTCCATGAGTTTTGGTGGAAAATAGAATGTGTGCTACAGTATTGTGAAATGGGCTCCATGCCTTTGAGAATTTATTTTGAGATGCATGCTTAATGGATTCGAATGATTTTTATCCCGAATTGTAGGAGACTTCGAGCCCTACATTTGGTGAATTTAGTATGATTTGTGGTTGATCGGAAATGGGTCCATAGAGGTCCCAATTCCAGCAAACTAATGGTTAAGGCTTAGAGGAGGTTTTCTGAACATGGGCATTTCAGTATGTCGAATTAGGTTCAACATACAATTTTGCTGTCAGTATTCGACCAGAAACTCATTTTGGTAGACCGAAAACACCCAATCTTCTGTTTCAAGAGATTTCGGTCGACCGAAGGTATTTCGATCAACCGAAGTATAGATTTTCAAACTACTAAATCCCAAGTTTCGATCGACCGTTCTGAGTTGCTGATGCTTAGTTCGATACACCGATCTAGTTCAGTCTGCCGAACCAGACCCCTAGGTCATATGAATAAATGTGTATGAAAAATGGAAATAGATGGTTTTAAATAAATAATGGACATGTATTTATGAGGATTTTTCGCATGTAGATGACATGGAGGAATATAAAATTCAAATAAATATAATTGAATATGGCTTTGGGTTCGAGGCCCCAAAAATGAAAAGAAATTATTAAATGTTTGGTTTGATGTGATTTTGGGCATGAGACCCAATAATGAATATAATCACATGGTTTTATATGGTTTTGAATTTGGAACCCAAATGAAGGGTCATAGTTGCATGGAAGTGACTTCTATCAATGGATAGAGAATGAATAATGGCTTTGAAAATAAAACTCAAAAGTTTGAAAAATAAAATGATAATGTGTTCTGGAGCCACGAGGAGTCGGTGTCAGCAATGTGATAGGAGTATGAGACTCCAATGAAACCAATTGTCAAATACGACCATGGTTGCCAATGTGGAACCACGAGGGATTGGCGTCAGCAAATTGGTATGGAACCAAATGTTAGATACAACCATGGCTACCATCTTCAGAATGTAGGCTGAGCTTGGGTGTGTGAACCTAGGTGTTCGTGTGACCGATGGGACGTTAGGAAAAGACATATCTCTATGCATACGAAATGAAATTGAGGCATGTTGGCTGAAGCGGTGTCCTCCCTCATGGGGAACTTCACCGCAACAATGCAGGGAGGTAGGGAAAATGGTGTCCTCTCCTACTACTTGTATGTTCGATTACCTCTGATCAAGGTAACACCAATAAGAAAAGTGGAAATAAAATGTGTGATTTTAGCTAGAATTAGACTTGTGCCTTGTCTTAAGATTCTAGCATTGATTGAGAGTCATGTTTTAACTAGTTACCAGCCAATGCATGTGGTTTTGTTTTAAACCCTAAGAGCCCTTGTGTTTTAGGCTGGATCTAGTCGAGAATGTGGATTTCTCAAAATGCATAAAAGGTTTAAAGAAGCATAAATTGATAAAAATATGTGTTTTTGAAAAGGACATGGTTTTGGATAGGGAATTCCAAATGTTTTAAAAAGAAATGATGTTTTGGAATGAATTTTTGAAAAGCACATTTTGTAATAGTCTAGGCTTGGGTTTTCTCACTGTTTTGTTGTGGTTTGTGTGTGGGATGTGTACTAGGTGACTTGGATGTCACTCACACATGCTTTGTTTGGTTTTCAGGTGCAGGTAGTGTAGTCCAGTTCTGATGCCTGAGTAGGAGCCACTAACCACACATTGTTCATGAAGGTGAGCCTTAGTTAGTTACAATTGTTGTTATATGCTGTAGTTATTGTATTTGCCTATGATACTATGATTTAGGTAGCATAACTGGGTTCGAGGCATTACAGAAAGTTACTCCCAATACACCGGCTTAGTGATGTTAGGTCTAGTGACATAGTGGAACTGCACAATAAGGAGTCTTGCACCGATCTTAGATGTTGTTTGCCTTTGTTGTGCTAGCAGGAAAATGTCTCATCGAGGTCGAAGTCACAGCAAGGCCCTAGTGTCTGACTCAGAGATGGGGGAGGGCAGTGCTTGGAGGGGCATCCGGTGGGAGTCTGGCAAGATAATGCTAGGTTTCTGTAACACCCATAAAATTCATTTTGTAATTATTAACATTTTAACGAATTTATTACTGGGCGGGAATTACTGTTTCGAGGCCCACTAGTGTGGTTTTGTATTTTTGGGCTTAGACTTCGTGAGCCAGCTTCTAATTATGAGTCCCTGTGCGTGGTTGGCACTGTGCATTGTGGCACTATGCGTGTGGGACTCGGGTGTGGGTCCGTGTGGGACCCACGTCTAGGTCCATGTGGGGCCCACGTCTGTGGGCCGGTTGGTGGTGTGAGTTTGGTTTGCTCGTGCATTCACGGGTAGGCTGGATGTGCAATTGAGTACGCATTGAGCTACCACCTTGCATGGCTTTATAAGCTGTGCGCACAACCTCGACCAGCTCACCCTTTCCTCTCCTCCTCTGTGCCCTCCGCTTCTCGTCTCAAGCACGCCAACTTCTTCTCCCTCACTCGTTCTCCCCTACTCCCTCACTCTCTCCATCCTCCTATCTCTCCTCTTTCCCCTATCTCTCCTCCACCTCTTCCCTTGTCATCCTCCCCCTCCTCTGTTCGATGTGCTCATGGGTTGGCAAAGGCATGCGGCGGTGTGTAGAGGCTTATGGTGGCAGGTGGAGCTTGGGTGGAGTGCCCTTGTGGTCGTGTGAGCCCTAACGAGGATCGTGGTTGCCGATGTCGACTGAAGAATCACAAGAGCGTGTTTCTCCGGTACGCACCTCCAACCCATAAATAGAGAGCATAAAAATGGTAGAAATTGATAGGATTGCATGAAATCTAGGTAAATTTATATTCCTAGAATTTATGGTGATTTTATGAGAATTTATTGTGGATTTATGGGTGTTTAATGCGATGGTTGAGATTTAGGTCATTTTGACCATTATGCCTTTGTAATTTTATATCTTAATGCATGGTGAATGGATTTTAGTTTTGTTTGTTGGGTTTTTGAGTAGACTCGCGGGTCTACAGCTTATGTTTTATGCAAGATTTTTGGTGCTTGTTTAGAGGGTCCGATCAGAGCTCCCACTTTGGGCGATTTAGAATGTTGGGTTTGGGCTATTTTTCTGGTTTTATGTAGAAATCAGCATACCAAACCATTTCGATATACCGTTTTTCTGTCAGTTTTGGTCCTCTAGTCGAGAATCGATCGTCTGATTTTGGACGATCGACCAAATCAATGGATTTCGATCAACCGAATTAATTTTGGTATACTGATTTTGGCCTGAGTGTTGACTGTTGACCTAATTCGGTGGATTGATCCCAATCGGTCTATTGAGTTAGGGATATTTGGCATTCCGAATCCCATTTCGGCATGCCAAATCAAGGCCCAAATCTATTTATAAAATGTGAATTCCAAAGGTTTTACCAAATTGGTTTGTTTTGTCCCAGTAAGATGGGATTGTGGGTCGTCAATGGTGGTCCCTTGGGACACCTGATGCACCGATTTGTCGAGGTTTTGAAAAGAGTTTTCAAAGAGATGAAAATGGTTTCAAAGAAATGGTTGACCCGTTTTGGAAAATGGTTTTTCTTGGTTTTCTGTGTGCGGGCCGAGACACCGTGGGACCGTGTCATCAGGACTAGGGAATGTGACGGTATTCTTCAGTGGTTGGGCACGTCTCCGTGGTTGTGCAGACACCGTTAGTCGCACTTTGCTGGACTGTTTGTGGGCCAGTGTCTGTTGCTTGACGCCAGGTAGTACAACACATTGTGGAGGCTTGTTGGTTGAAATGAACAGGTGCAATTGTTTGTGGTAGTGCAATGGGTCCGAAGATTTTTTTCTCTGACAGTTGCTTGTGACTAGTTTTTAATTGAGGCTTGTGCGATTTTCGCTCATGAGTGGCATTGTGATTTTGAGCTTTAGTTAAACTTTTTGGCCCAGGTCTAAAGAAGAGCTTAGTTTTGAATCGTGGTTTTGAGTTAGTTTTAGGATTGGTTTGGCGAAGGATAGTCATTCCAAGTGTGTTGTTTTAAAACGTGGTTTTGTGTTGATTTGGGGCTTTGTTTGGCGTAAAGTAGCCATTCCAAGAGTGCATAAAGAGTTCTCAAGAAAAGATGCACATGTTTTGAAAAAATAAGAGAAGAGTGGTTTTGAAAGGCATTATTTTAAATGATGTATGGCTTGCTGGGCAATGATGTGTATTGCTCTGTTATGGTGTTACAACATCTAAGAGAGAGGCTAGAGTGTTGTGTGCATGTGTATGGGTGGGGTGTGTGTTAGGTAACCTTTCAGTGATCACTCATGTGTGATTATTTGGTATTTCTCGCAGATGTAGGATAAGAGTAGGAGTTTGCTAATACATGAAGAGATGGAGTCACTCGACTACATATCAAGGGTTCTACCCAATTTGTTTGCGGTTGGGGCACCCTGTTTGGATACTCATTTTGGTTTTGCTTGTTTGTAGTTCGAGTGACTTGGTGTCATTCATACAGTGGAGATTCTTTCTCTAGTTTGTTCTCTTCTTAGGTGTCCTGTTGAGATACCTAGTTTGTTTCCTGTTTGTTTTCTATTTATGGGTGGGTTGAATGGTGCCGTGCTAGTCGCTTTATGAAGATTATTTCTATTTTTGTTTGCTTTCAAGTTTTCATTTCAACGGTAGAGGAGGGGAAAGTTAGTGGAGGTTGCGCTCTAGACCTAGTGAAGTGTCAGTCTGGAGAGCAGTTCATGGAAGTAAATAGCACTTAGTTTTGCTAATTTGTTAGTGTACTCTAGATCCATGAAGAGTTTTCTTGTGTCTCAGTGACTAGATTTTTCTCACA
>JAMKQA010010222.1:0-15996 GCA_024699735.1 Posidonia australis | reverse complement strand
AACTCTGGAAATATTCTTTTCATACCCATAAGTGTATCGAAAAGTATCCCAAATCTTCTTTGCTAGCCGTAATGATATGACACCACGCGCAACAGAAGGCTCCATACTGTTAGCCATCTAAGTAATAATCGTCGCATCATCGACCGACCAACCAATCTTCATAAATGTCAGATTTGATATCTGGAGGAGGATCTGTAAAGTGCTTCACTTTTCTGTGTGCCAAAACAAATGTCTCGAAACTCTGGGACCACAGATGATAGTTAGAGCCAGAGAGTTTCTCAGAAGTACCACTCATGTTTTTAACAAACGAATCACGGGATGACATACTCACTGATTTTCAGTAGCAAATCACAAATAAATGGTCTGAAAACGACGAAAAAAATATACCAATTGCTCACCACGGTGTGTGGATGTGACGTATCCACACACAACACCAACTGAAGACTGGAGAATGGCCTAAAACATGACTAGGAAGGGCTGAACTGCCCTAACAAGTGGACGGGAGAGACAACTAGGCATCACCAGTGACACAGCATACGTCGGTGACGCCGTACGACCGGCGACAGCAGCGGAACGACTGGCTGGACTGCAGGCCACGTACGGGCCTGCCGGCGATGGAGGAGACCTTGGGGCACGCAGGCGGGAGGTCTGGAGGCAACGGGAGGGCAGGAGGGCACACAAACGGGAGGTCTGGAGGCAACGGGAGGGCAGGAGGGCACGTCCGGCGCAGGTCAGGTGGCCGACAGTGACGGAAGCGGTGACCGACGGCGAGTACGACGTAGGTCAGGCGGCTAGGGTTTTTTTGTGGTTTTCTCCCTGTACTCTGGTACCATGTTATGAGAGAAAAATCAAAAAAGATCTCTATTGATTAGTGAGGAATACATATATATAGGTATTAGACACCCCATGGATATATGGATATCCACTAACCCGTTTAACTACAAAATATATCTCCATTTATTCTAACATTTACATTTAGTTGCAACCAAGGAAAAAAACCTTTAGACAAGTATTTTTCTTTTTATTTCATGTAAATTTTAATTTATTTTGTTGAACTATTTACTACACCATATTAATCCATGTATTTTGATTTTTATTTTGCAAGCAAAGAGGAAGAAGAAACAGCTCACCAACATAGGCACTCTTAAGCAATGTTTGCATTGTCTTAAAATAGTTTAACCCGCATCTATATTAAATCTCCCCCAACATCTTAAAGGTCAGTAAAAGCAAATTGAAAGTGACGATCACAAGGACTTCGATATCTGTAGAGTAACAAAGTCATACGTAAACAAAAGGATATAAGTAAAGCGACGAAACAAAAATGCTTTCCAAAATCCCATATCCACAAGCCTTTTCCAACTTCACAGTCCAAATTAATCCTCTTTCTTATCTGCAGGTCCTACAAGACACAATGACATGGAAAAAAATGATACACAAGAGAACAAGGCTTTTGTAATGACATTAATAGATAGAATATTAATAGAAAAATATGAGACATAAAGAACTTTGCCCAATAGCAAATGGAAGGAGGCCTAAACAGAGCCAACCCCAACCACTAAACATTGACCTTCATTGGCACTAGAACAAAGTTGATGTCAGGCTATTATGATAATCTAGAAAATAAGTCATGATTGTCCATCATGTAGGTGCTAACTCTGAATCTATATCCAGGAATTGTCTTTAAAGACTAAGCATGACATGAGATGATGTAGCAGTAGAAGTTTGAGACGCTTGGAACCGAAGGTAAAGCTCATACTCATATGAAGGAATGAAAATAAGCTCTAGTGTGGCTATATCACTAATGGAGGTAGTTGATGCCTGCTGCACGCACCCAAGTCATTCAAACTTTACCTAGCAATTCTCATACACATGATTAAAACGATCATAATGTTCACATCTATTACCCCGACTGGATCCTGACTCCTGTTAAAGTGCGATCTCAACTACATCTACGTCCACTATTGATACTCACCATGACAGTCACACACAAATGGGTACCCGAATAGAAATACATAACACACAAGCGAACGTAGACAGCAAAGATGGAACCAAATCAGTACCAACGACATGACCACAGATCTAGGAAGCAATATCTCAAGAAACGTAGACGTCCACTGCTAGTTGATGTCAAACTATTATGATAATCTAGAAAATAAATCATGATTACCTGTCATGTAGGTAGTGACTCTGAATCTATAATCCAGGAACTGTCCTTAGAGGCTAGACATGCACAAGTACCTACCATAGAGACATGAAATGCTATAGCAATATAAGTCTAAAACGCTCGAAACCAAAGGTAGAGCTCATACTCATACGAAAGAATGACAATCAACTGTGGTGTGACTATATCACTGGTGAAGGTAACTACTGACGCCTACTACACCCACCCAAGTCATTCAAACTTTACCTAGCACTTCTCAGACACAAGGTCATAATGACCACAATGTTCACGTCTATTACCCCAACTGGATCTTGAAGTACATCCTTCCCCTAAAGTGCGACGTCAACAACATCTACGTCTACTACCAGTACTCACCATGACTGTCACATATAAATGGGTACCCTAATAAAAACACGTAACGCAAGAGCAAACGTAGACGACAAAGATGGAACCAAATCATTACCAAGGACATGACCGCAAATCTTGGAAGCAATATCTAAACGAAGCCTAGAGACAAACTTGACAACAACCAAACCATTACGATACTCCTTGAGAATCTTCAGATGAGGAACAATCGTATAAAACTCCTGAACAATTTCCTTGTTGAAAATAACAGAACTTTTCATAGATCTCAAAAACCCAAGACATGTTTTTCTCATCTCTATATATCTCCTTGAACACATCCCATATCTTATCGAAGTCAAAACTATAAGATCTGAGACAATATTGGATTCCATGAATTTAACAAACCATGATATAACACCACAATTAGAGGCAAACCAAACAACATATGAGGGATCCTTTTCAGCCGAAGGAGGATCTATGATATGGTGTACTTTCCGATGAGCATCGAGAAATACAATAAAAGATTTGGACCACAACAAATAGTTGAACCAAAGCCAACCCGTTTGACAAGCCTATGAGTCATTTATTTCCTCTCTTTCTTGTTAATGATGTTAATCAAATTAAATCATATGTTTCTTTTTAATGTGCTTAAGTTTTTCTGAGAATAACCTCATTCCTTTTTCCCAGCCAGGTTCCTAGGATGTGCTCATCTACAAGTGGACTGATTGCTATTTTGTCTTCACTCCAAAACTGTGGACCTAGACATGTTCTACTACCTGTCCAAAGTCCAACAAATGAACTCATATATCAAGTATTCTACTTCCTTGTCCAAACTCCAAAAACTGAACAGAATTGTTTTCCCATCACTGTATCTTTGCAATTTTTCCATTCCAAATCATAGTTGGTTGCATGGAAATGAAATTGTGTTCTAATGACACCTTGAACCAGTTTTTCCTTATCCTTGTCTATTTATTGGGATTCTATAAAAGATTGAGGAATTTGTTTTCGATCTTCAAGAGAATCTGTTATCAGAATCCATGGAAAAAATTCAAACCAACAGGCAAAGCTGTTTTTAAACAAAGGAGTGGAAAGGTATTCCCAGAAGTCATTTTATGTGGACTCATGGACTGGCATACTGCCATTTTAATATGAAAATATGGCAGCTGAGGAAGTGCCCCTACCAGTCAAGAATTGGGGATTCGCAATCACAAGCCAACATGGTTTCCATTGGTAGAAGATTGTCTCCTAAGAGATGGAAAGGCTTCTTGGCTATCCAAAGAAGCACCAATTACAAGAAATGCTAAAGATTCAAGCAATCAGATGCACAATATCATCAAGTCAAACAAGTCTCTGCGAAATATTGAGGATATCTTGTTCTAGTATTCTACAAGGAAAAATAACGAAGCTCTGTTGATGATGTTGTGATCACCTGCAGAGTCGCTCGTATGCCCCCTCTTGGTACACAGCCATCATGTCCATAAGCTCCAAACCAGCGCGCTAAGAAAGAAAAGACTTGTACATCAACAAAGAAGAGAAGAAGACATTGGCACCAAGAGAGCTGGAAATGCGACGGTGGTAGTACCTGGTGATGCGTTCTAAGCAGCATCTTGCAATTGGCGTGGATCTCGTGAACGTGAGACAGCGCCCTGAAGAATGCCTCACTTAGATCTTCCACCCTGAGCGCGTCGACCTCCTCGCTGGAGAGCTGGTAGTCCCTCAAGAAGCAGGATGCTATCTCCTGCCTCTGTGTGGTGAGCTCCAGCTCCTGCTTGAGCCTCTCGGTGGTGGCGATGATGTCGCCGGTGCTCTCAGTACAGCCGGCGATGGCGCGGGCGATCCGGTCGCAGCAGTGGGCGAGGGCGTCGACCTCCTCCTCGACGCGGTCCAGGGCCTGCTGCGCCGGGAGGGAGGCGAGGAGGAAGGCGTGGTTGAGCTGGAGGGACCTCGTCTCAATGGTGGACTTCAGGCCCCGGCGGTTCTGGGGGGTGTTGTCGGTGTAGAAGGTGGACAGTGTTGCCAGTGACGCCAGCACATCTGGGCTGTCCGTGCGGGTGTCCAGGACCTTCTTCAGCTTCCTCGATAGCCCCGCCGCCAGAGCCACCGTCCCTACCCCTCCTCCTCCTGCTGACGTCGCCATCTCCGACCTGAATTTGATTCGATTCTCCAACCTGTATGTTTTCCTTCCCTCTTCGGTTCAACAATTCCTCCCGTTCTTCATTTCAGATTTGCTGCTTGTACGCTGTGTTTCTCCTCGGGTCGGGCAGCCGGATCCAGACAAAAATTTAGGATGTTATCATTCCCACGACCCTATAAAACCCAATTGGAACTATTTGAATTGTTCATAATCTTATGTTGTCTGGTAGAATGAAAATACATACGAACAGAATGAATTTTGGAATAAAAATTGAAATAAAATAAAATAAATTATTTTATTTTTGTGTTTGATATATAATAAATTACAGGATAGAATTGATAGATAATTCAATTCTAATGTTTGGGACATAAGAGCAGAATTGAAATAAAAATATAAAATTTGGAAGATCAACAATTACATGTTAACAAAAATATTCTGTTAATTTGAAAAAAAAATTAAAATAATTTTTTTCCATACACACTATAATATACACATACACATAAAAATATTAACACAAATAATCTTTTCTAAATTAGTATTAACATAGATAATTTTTTCTAAATTAGCATTAACAAAATATTCTTGGTAAAATAAAAATTCTTTGTAGGAAAAGAATACAATAAAAAATATCAATATTATTTATAAAAAAATACATACATAAAAAAAATATAAAAAGAAGACCAAAAAATAAAAAAATACAGAAAAAGGATGATTACGGAGGAGAGAAGGTCGTAGAGGAGAAGAAAGGGTCTTATAGGAGGAAGAAGGTGATAGACATTGGGAACATGCCATAGAAGAAGAGGAATGGCTACAGAAAAGGAGAAAAGACAGCAGAGAAGGGCACACGACGTTTTAAAAATTATTCTTAATGGAATGAAAATCAAATTCTTTACCTCTTGGAAAGGAATGAAATTTCTATACCACATAATGGGAATTTGATTCCCAAGGGAATTTCATTCCCATGTATATTCCAAATATATTTTTTTTTGTACCAAACATCAAAATGTAATTCTCTCATTCTATTCTAATCCATTCCAGTTTCCATTTCAACGTACCAAATGCTAACTTAAGGTATTTTCTACATAGAATTTGTACTCTCTAACAAATCTTAATGTATTGTTTTAATTTTTTAAATATTTAAATTTTTCTCACTTCAGTTTTGACGAAAATTCATTAATTATTATAAAAGAACCATCATCACATACGTATTCTACAATAAAAAAAGAGAGAAACATTATATGATAAAAATTTATTTATATGTAATCATGTATATTTGAATATAATGTTGAAATTAACATATGGTTTTCATGTATGTTTGAATATAATGTTAATAGTAACATATGATTCTCATGTATCTTCCAATATAATATTGAGATTAATATATGGTTTTGATATATATTCGAATATAATATCAAGATTAACATATAATTTTCTTGTATATTTGAATATAATATCAAAATTGATAGGCAGTATGTATTATATCCTCATCTCAAAATTGATGTTGAGATTCAAAACATAAGATCAAATATGTTTGCTATATTGATCTTCGATAGTTACATGTCCTTTATGTACAAGTTTGGTTATCGAATATATTTAGTGTATGTGTCACCATCAACTCAGGATTGATGTTGAAGTTCAAGACGTAAGATCAAATATGTGTATAATTGAATATAATGTCAATGAAAATAAATGATCTATTGTAAGATAATATGAGACCAAGTATGCATATGATTGAATATAATGCCGATAAAAATTCAAGATTTAGCATAATTTAATAATAATATGAATAATGTGGGATTGACTGCCTAACTTAGGCAATTAACTTAAAGACTAAATAGAAGAAAATCAGGTTTGAATATGCATTGTTTAGTAAATGATCAACTTAGACACTCTAGTAATCGATCGGACAAGTTATGATACAACATCTGCGACAAACGACGTAAACCACTCCAACACTACTCAGAAAACATTCTTTTTAGACATCCTCAACATTTTTTGAAACCTTTTTGTAAAACATTCTTTTTAAAAAAAATCAATACTACTTACAGAATCAAAACATGACCCTAGAAATCACCTTAGAAATCAGATTAGTTTACCATTAGGCCAAAATGTGCCACAATCATGTGCCACAAACATGCATTAGAGACACATGCCATGACTATGCACTTGTCTTTCATGCCTCCAGTAGAAAACTAGAGTAATAAAACTACAAGCTGTAATTCAAAGAAATCATCCCATATTTTGCCATAATAAACCAAAAATTCACATATTACATGCCAAAACGTAGATAGCAAGTTACTCCACCATTTGAAAAAAACAAATGATTTGGATGAGTGAAACTCAAGATATCTTCCACCAAAACCAACATACATGTGTCATGAACAATAAAATCGAGAATGAACCCCTTTTATTGTTCATTATAAAATACCATAAATTCATCAAAGAATCCAACAAATTCTCCACATAATAGGATCAACACGTGCATGATAATTCCTCAAGTTTTAAGCACAAAAGAAGGAATCCAAGAGGTTCATACCTTGAAATAAAGCACACAACCCAAATAGGACCCAAAAGCTCAACGTCGGTGACCTCACCTCCAACCGAGCATACACGAGCCTACCCAACACCCATTAAGAATCAAAACTCAAAGATCAATTCCAAATTCGTGTGTGCAAAGGGAGAAAAAGAGAACCCAACAATTGCATACTCAAAACTCACCTCCGTGTGGTCTCTGATGTAAGGACGACGACCACAGCTCTCCACCTCCACATGGCATGCCACAAACCTCCACATCAACTACCCAGAGCAAGGGGACATGAGATCAACATGCATGCAAGGAGGAGAGGTGAATCCATCAACAATGGAGCTAAAAACTTACCTACATGGGCACAAACATGATGGAGAGGCGATTGTCAACGATGAAACTTCCTCCTCTCCACACAAGCATGCATTACAACTTCCCTCGTGGCGACCACAACAAAGAAAAAGAACACAAATCAACATGCATGCCAAGATCCAAGACAAAACCTAACATGCCAGAAGAGAGGAAGGTGAATCCAACCACTATTGAGCCAAAACTCATCTCCATGGCTCATGGCCACAATAGAGAAGCGTTGTCCAGTGTCCCCTTCTACCTTACAAGCACAAAGCCCAAAAGAACACAAACCTATTCTCCCCCTTGCCACTCTCTCGACCTCACACAAGAAGAAGAAGGAGAAGAAGAAAGCTTAGGAACTGTAACTATGCCGGCAACTGATTTCACGCAATCGAGGCGCAAAAGACAAACTGATAGGGTTACGGTGAAAAGGTGAATCTAAGGAAGGACGCTTGACGCGGAAACACTAAATAGAGGATAAAGGATAAGGAGAGTCACTACCTAGTTTATTTATTGGAAAGACGAGAAAAACTAAAAGAAAATGCAACAAATGCAAAACAAATAAAAGTTACTTCACTCCAATGCTAATAAATAAACACATAGGTCATTGCGGGTAGAGAATGGATAATGACTTCTGTTACGTACGGAGAAGATATTAGGTACTCATGTACGTTCGACGAGTCAATCTTTTTATACTTTTCCACTCATATGCGTGGCATGACAATGTAATGAAATTCATGAATATGCATGTGACAAGACACGAGACATTACGTAAGCGTATATTCTATTTAATGTATGCCTTTTAGGCAAGATGCAGGATGCTATATTGACGTAAATAAAATAGGGGAAAACAAGTAATCAGAAGCAACTAAACCGGATCAAAACAAAGCAACAACAGAGCTCTGGCCATTGTCCTAAGCCAAGTTTTCCACGTGACTAACCCACGAGGGTCGTACGTGGTATCGGCATACAGTACGGGCTTGGGTATTCTAGGCCATGAACTTTCATCGCACGGGGAAGAAAATAGTAGCCAAAATGCAAGTCTAAATGCTAGAAAATATGAAGGGGATGTCTGCGATCCAACCAAAACCAAGAAACAAAATTAGAAGTGCATTCTTCATCGTCCCCACCTCTGCATATGCGTCGTCGACATCCCAAAGTCCGACAACTATGGTGTAGGCCAGGAACGTCTAGGACTCTACTGAGGCTCAGAGTGGAGGCGAGGAAGAGAACGAGAACACAGAACAAACGTAATACGCCATGATGGGCCGTTGTCCATGCTCAAAGGCCAATAGCCTCACATGGCCAGCAAACCCATCGCTGGAAAATGGAACTAGTGCAACAACAAGGTAAAAAATCGATGAAAACCAATTGGAAATGGCATAAATAAGATCAAGTCACGCAAAAGAGGATTTACACATGTCATAAGGATGAGGATTACATGTGTGGGACTTGTTTTTGTTCCTCCCAGTGATGCTTGATCGACGATGGGACGTTCAACTTGCACTGGATGTGTTGGCGATCTGTGAGAAGGCTGGGGCGTTCTAAGACGTTGGGGTTATGGAGGACGTAACTAGCATTGGCCAAGGATGCAGACTTGACCAAGTGTTTGGGGGGTTTTGACTAGAGAAGGAGGACGGTTGGAGGTGGAGGCTGCCAGAAGTTGCTAGGGTGCTAAGGATGCCACTTAAGGGTTCTAGACATGCCTTTAAGGTTCTAGGATTACCTTTTCCTTCATGTATGTGAATGGGTTGATATGTATGGGGCTAGGGTTTTACATGGGACTGTTGGATTCAAATCCATTTGGATTGAAAGGCTGAGATTGGTTTTATGGGAATGAATTAGGGTTTTGGTAATAAAGAAGGATATGATGGCTCAAGGCACATCAGGGTACGTATCCAAATCCATGCATGCCAATGTGGGACGCCAAGCCAATAATGGGTCAATCGTTCAGGCTATGCTACTACTTACTCAAGTGACCCGCCTATCTTACCCGTGATACTTGTCCACAGGTCATCCACATGAGAGACCTATGATAGAGTCTGGTTGCTAGATTTTAAGCTTGTTTCCCATGTGCTTGGACCATCGGTGGGCTTTAGGCTAGTGGTTCTACGGTGTTGGAATGGTTTGAGGTGTTGGGTTGGGATTCTGTGGGTGTTAATTGGGTTTTAGAGATTTGGTTTAGTCCGTTGCAACCAGAGTACTTCTTTTGGAGAGTATGCCGACAAATGACTATAAAATCGGGGTGTTTACAGATGCCCCTCCTTGAGCGTGGTCGAGGGAACTGAGATCGATACTCAGGATTGACAAGACACTTGAGTCTGCAAGAGGGTGGCTGTTGTTGTTGGCCTTGAGTCGCCTATTCGGTAAATGCACCGAAAGTAGTGACTCATGGCCCATGCATGATGCAGATGCAAAGGCGAATACTGATGTTGATGTTGAGACTGATGCTAATGTTGATGCTATTTAGATCTCGTCCATCCGGTATGAGAATCCAAGACAAGTGGAACTTCATCTGTTCGAAGTGAAGTCACGCGAGAGATGCAAATGAGATCTCGTTCGTTTGAAACGAGTATTTAGAACAAGCAGGCCTTCGTCCATCTAGAGTGAAGTCTCGTGGGAGATTGAATAAGAGGCAGGCTAGAATGGCTTACCTAGCCGAACGACCTGAGGGAGACTAGGCGTGCCTAGCGTAGAGGCGAGGTGCTGCAATGCAATGCTATGCAGTGCGATGCCACGTAAATGCTATGTGTAATGATGTGATGTAGTACAATGTAGTGCCACAATGTGATGCGATGCAATGAATGCAACAAGACGATGCGATGCAACGACATAGTGACACACATGATGCATATGTCAATGAATGAAATATTGATGCAGTATGCTAATGCAGGGCGATGAGTTGACAGTCAATCAACCCAAAAGGGGGCATGACAAGCTATCAGACTTGCACTGAGGAATGCCCAAACAAGACTATCGGGCTTGTCGCATGACAGACAGGGCATGGCAGGCTGATTGACCTATCAATAGGATAGTTTAGGGTATTAGCCTAAAGGGGAAAGAAGGAGCCATGGCAAGATATCGGTCTTGCCAATCAGACAAAAGCAATTGACTGATGCCGACCGGACAAATGACGATGCCACATGGATAGTTTGGGATATTAATCTGAAGAGAGATAAGGATGAGGCATGTGAATCTACCAGTTGGGACGCAACTAGTGACAGTGTGCAATGCAGGGTAATGAACTTGTCATCCGAGATGTGGTCGGCGATAGTTCATGAATGTAGGATGAATGAACCTATCAACCGAGATGTAGTCGGTGACCGTTCGTAAAGGGCTAGATGAACTGGATCTCGTCCCTCCGGTGCGAGATTTCAAGAAAAGTGGGGCTTCGTCCATTCAAAACAAAGTCGCACAAAAGCTGGAGTAGACAAACTTGTTAATCAAGATGTAGACGGTGATGGTTCAAAGGCTAGATTGGATCCCATTCGTCTGATATGAGAATCTAGGGAAAGTGGGATTTCATCCATCTATAGCAAAACCACACAAAAGCTGAGATAAATGAACTTGTCAATCGAGATACAGTCGGTGACAACTCGAAGGCTGGAAAGGATCTCGTCCGTTTGGTACAAGACTTTAGAGAAAGTGGGGTTTCGTCTGTTTGAAGCAAACTTGTACAAAAGTTGAGATAAACGAACTTGTCAATCGAGATACAGTCGGTAACAATTCAAAGGCTGGATTGGATCTCGTTTGTTTAGTGTGAGACCCCATGGAAAGTAAGATTTCATCCATCCAAAGCGAAAGCATGCAAAAGCTGAGATAAACAAACTTGTCAACCAAAATGCAGTCGGTGATAGTTCGAAAGCTAGAAAAATTGGTTCACATCCCTCCGGTACAAGATTCCAGGAAAAGTGAGGCCTCATCCATTCAAAGCGAAGTCATGCAAAAGTTGAGATAAATGAACTTGTCAATCGGGATGCAGTCGGTGAAGGTTTGAAGGCTAGATTGGATCTCATCCGTCCAATACGAGACCCTAGGGAATGCGAGATTTTGTCCATTTGGAGTGAAACCGCACAAAAGCTGAGATAAACGAACTAGTCAACCAAGATGCAATTGGTAATAGTTCGAAAGCTGGATAAGTTGGATCTCGTTCATTTGGTACAAGATTCCAGGAAAAGTAGGGCTTCGTATGTTTAGAGTAAGGTTATGCAATAGCTTAGATAAGCAAACTTTGTCAACTGAGATGTAGTCAGTGACAGTTCAAAGGCTAGATTAGGTCTCATTCATCCGATACGAGATTCCAGGGAAAGTAGCATTTCGTCCGTTTGAATCAAAACTACACAAAAACTGTGATAAATGAACATGTTAGCCTAGATGTAGTCAGTGACAGTATGAAAGTTGGATAAGTTGGATCTCGTTCGTCTGGTACGAGATTCCAAGAAAAATTGGGCTTCATCCGTCTGAAGCGAAGTTGTGCAAAAGCATTAATAAATGAACTTGTCAACCGAAATGCAGTTGGCGACTGTTGGAAGGTTGGAGAAGCTGGATCTCGTCTAATGGGTACAAGATTCCTAGAAAAGTAGGGCTTTGTCCATTTGGAGCGAAGTCCCACAAAAGTTGAGATAAACAAACTTGTCAATTGAGATGCAGTTGGTGACAACTCAAAGGCTGAATTGGGTCTCATTTGTTTGGTACAAGACTACAGGGAAAGCGAGATTTTGATCGATTGGAGAGAAACCATGCAAAAGTTGAGATAAACTGGATCTTGTCTGTTCGATACAAGATTCTAGGAGAAGTTAAACTTCATTCGTCTACAGCGAAGTCGCGCAAGAGCTGAGATAAAGAGACTTATCAACCGAGATGCAGTTGGTGATAGTTCGAAGGCTAGATAAAATCTCTTCCGTTTGGTACAAGACTCCAAAGAAAGTAGGGCTTCATTCGTCTGGTACGAGACTCTAGGAAAAGCGAAATTTCATCTGTGCAAAGCAAAGTTGCACAAGAGTTGAGATAAATGAACTTGTCAACCGAGATAGAGTCGATGACATTTCGAAGGCTAGATGGGATCTCATCTACCCCATATGATACTCTAGAGAAAGAGGGGCATTGTCTGTCTGGAGCTAAACCATGCAAAAGCTAAGATAAACCAATTTGTCAACAAAGATGTAGTCCATGACTATTCGAAAGCTCGATAAGCTAGATCTCGTCCGTCCGGTGCCAGATTCCAAGAAAAGCAGGGCTTTGATCGTTTAGAGCGAAGTCGCGCAAAAGCTGAGATAAATGAACATGTTAACCGAGATGCAGTCGGTGACAATTTGAAGGTTGGATTCGGTCTCATCCTTCTGATACGAGACTCTACGAAAAGCGGGATTTCATTCATCAAGAGAGAAATTACGCAAAAACTGAGATAAAAGAACTTGTCAACCAAGATGTAGTTAGTAACTGTTTGAAAGTAGGATAAGCTGGACCTCATCCGTCTAGTACAAGATTTCTGGAAAAGCACGACTTTGTCCGTACAGAGCAAAGTCGCGCATATGCTGAGATAAATGAACTTATCAATTGAGATGCAGCTGGTGACAATTCAAAGGCTGGATTGGGTCTTGTTTGTTTGGTATGAGACTCTTGGGAAAGCTAGATTTCATTTGTCTAGAGCAAAGTCGCTCAAAAGTTGAGCTAAACAAACTTGTCAACTAAGATGCAGTCAGTTAAAGTTTGAAGGATGGATTGGGTCTTGTCCGTCTGGTATGTGACTCCCGGGAAAGCGGAATTTTGTCAGCTCAGAGCAAAACCACGTAGAAGCTGAGATAAATAAACTTGTCATCCAAGAAGTAGTCAATGATAGTTGGAAAGTTGGATAAGCTAGATCTTGTTCATTCGGTACGAGATTCCATGAAAATCGAGGCTTCGTCCGTCTAAAGTGAAGTCACATAGAAGTTGAGATAAACAAACTTTGGTAGCATTTGGCAGGAGGCTCTTCCAGCTCCCGCCGCTGTAGCTCCCAACTCTACGCCGCTTACGCAAACAAATGGACATGCTCCCAGTCTTCTCTTCCAACATTTGTCGCTCCAAGTACTGTAACTGAAGGTAGGAGGCGGGGAGTAGGTGGTGGCAGCTCTTTGGAAGAGTGAAGGGATTTTAGGTATGAAATGTCGTGTGTGTCCTTAACCTTCGCATGTAATACCAATATAACCTAATCTTATTTACGGAAATACCAAACAGTGGGTCGATGGTTAAGGCTTGTAAATGCTTGTAAATCTGATTGACTGGTTACAAGTGGCTTGAAAAGGGCCGAATTGTAGCTCCCAACTTTGCTTCACTTCCACTGGTCATTGCAGCTCACTGACCACTACTGGAGTGCATCTCACAAGGTGCGAGTGGGCGACAATCGAAAACAGGTTGGTATGCGATTTCCTCCTCTTTTTCAAACTTTTCACCAAAAATTATTTATGGATTTCTTCTTCCTCTTTTGATCTATTAGATTATTTTCATGGGTTGTGATTGTATAGATCTATTCTTCATTTGAATAGATCTATTCAAGTATATCTACAGAAAACCTATGGTCAACGATCTCCTTTTTTTCATTTAAATAGATATGTTAAAAACCATCTATTGGCCACTGTATGTTCTTCATGAATGATTTCTATTTCTATAGATCTATTGACCTCTATTTTGTACATTTGAATAGATCTATGTTTTTCTATTCTGAACTATCAGAAAAAATGAAATAGCTCCTTTTCAATTATAGAAAAGAAAGTGATGGTGTAATCAACTCAATTGAGTTGTTGTTCACACCTATTATCATCAGCTCTTAATTTTTCTCTCCAATAACACAGATAAAATGCAGAAAATTATCACAATGTAGGAAAAATCTGGAAAGTGTTTACCATCAATTTTTTTCTTCAATTGTGTAAAAAAAAAGGAGCTAATGGTCAGTTTTTTTTTACTGTTGTGTGCCAACTTGGCAGGCTCATGTCCATGTAGGGCTTCTGATTGATCAAAGTGGGTTTGTGTAAATTGTACCTGTATCCTTCATATTGATTAAGTTGGTGCTTCTCAAACACTGGTTGATCAATTTAGTTAATAAATACTTGTCCAATTGGCGTTTTACTATTGTCTAGCAATCATTTGATCTTTCTAAGTCTAAATTAAGCCCAAATTTAGGTTATTGCAATTAACAATTGGAGTTGTACCTTGTGTAATTTCAAATAATTTTCAAAATACAATTAGTTTTCTAATTTTCCACAAAGCCAATTATTTTTCCACAAATCATTTTTCCCCATAGGGATGGGTGGTTATCGTGATGAAGTAGGGATGGGTGGTTATTGTGATGCTATTTGCGATTTAATTGTAGATGCACGAGGACTAGTGTAAACTCGATGTTGTATACAATCTTTAAGTGGAATAACAGTTGTTTTTCTGTATGTTAATGTTATTCAATGCTTGTAAATATGATTGTATATTATTACTGCCATCATATTGTATTTGTTTCTGTTAAGTTTTACTTTTTATGGTAGGTATATGGAAATTTATGAATGATCACCCTCATTGTAGATTTAGAATCCAGATACTTGACTGAAAAAATCCAGATATATATTAATTCCAAACATAATTGATTTTCAGTTTTATCTATATGTTTGAAAACCCAAATATTTCTTAAAAATAAAATATTGTACCATCCAGAGTTATTAGTCTTTCTGTTGGAAAAGAGAGTAGGGTGCTTGATATTATGTGGCATGAGTTTTTTTAGTTTGTCTTTCACTTTAAGAGATTTCAAGTTCTTATGACATTTCAAGTCGTTATGTTTTGTCTCTGTTAAGTCTTACCTTTGATGGTAGATGTTTGGAAATTTTTGAAAATTTATAATGATATGAATGTTTCCTTGAGTGTGATGATTAGTGTGAATTTGTTTCTAAGGTTCCTAAATTATAATGTTTTGTTGACTAGATGTTTAGAATTTGATTATATCGTTAAAGGTCAAGATACTTTTTTCATCAATTTGTGTTACCACAATAGTTGATTTAATACACTTTTTTTCTTTATACCAAGGAATCGAAGAGATTAGGTAAAACTTGGTAAGATGACTCTTAAGACTAAATTATTTATTACCTTTTGGATTTTTTTAACTAGCTTATTATATGTTTATCCAAAAAAGGGGTTTTATGTGGCATTGGAATTGGAATTTCATAGTGTGTTGGATTGTGGTAGGGCGTAGTGGACCTTTGCTTTAGAATGACCATCTTGCCATGTATATCTTATGTGATTACATTAATGTAGTTTCAAAGCTGACACAAGAAAACATTTGTCTTGGATATTATAGTGTGACCATGCCGGTGGAACCCCTGGACGCGGTTCACCAAAACCTGACTCCAGTGTGCGGGAACACACCGGGAGGTCCGATACAGTCACGGCGAAAATGGTGAATCCGGAGGAAGAGACAAGACTCGAAAACACCAAAGGGAAGACAAAAGGATAAGGAAAGGAGTC
>JAMKQA010010221.1:0-18519 GCA_024699735.1 Posidonia australis | reverse complement strand
TGTTCCTGCACCTACATCATATGTGTATAGAAAAAGATTGAATAAAAGTCAATGTCCTGGAAAGAGACAATAACCTCTAGAAATATCATATGTACAAGTGATCAGAAGTTTAATGTATGCTATTGTTGTGTACTAGACTGAATTTAGCATATTCTGTAAATTTGGTTAGCAGATATCAAAGTAATCCTAGACCAGCACATTGGGAAGCTGTTAAGATGATTATGAAGTATATCAAGAACACGTTGCAACACAAACTTGTATACCAAGCGGAAATATTGGAAGTATAAGGTAATTTAGATGCAGACATTGGAGGTGGTAAAGATGATGGAAAGTCTACATTGGGATACTTATTTATCTTTGGTGGTAGTACTGTCTCATGGAGAAGTACAAAGCAAGACTGTGTTGCTAGATACACACAAGAAGCAGAATACATTGCATGTAGTACAACCACCACACTTGCTATTTGGATTAAGAGGTTTTTGAACGACTTGGATTTTAATCTGCTCAATGGACCAATCGGAATATATTGTAATAATCAAGCAGTAATTAGTCTCATAAATAGTGGTGCTAATAGTTCATGAGAAATGCACATTGAGATACAGTACCACGACATTCGTGATATTATACAGAAAGAGGAAATAGAAGTGAGTTATATTCCCACTTCTGATATGATTGTTTATCTAATGATAAAAGGGATTCCAGTAGATATATTTATTAAGCATGTTGACTTGATAAGATTAAGAAACATTTCCATGGATAATGGAGATAAAACACGTTCTCATGCACGGATAGTGAGAGTGGAAATTGAGGAAAAACTCATACTTTCCATGATCGTGGAAGTATATAGGAATTTATAATTTGATCTTCATGATCAAGTGAGAGATGTTAGGATGTGGTCAATGAAGACCACGTATAAATGAATAACAAGAAATGCATCATAGTATTAACTGAAAAACACGTAACACCGGAGTCCCAAGTCAACAAGCAAGCACAACACTTAAGGGATCCAATAACGTCAAGTTTGAACCCTAAAGAAGGCTATGGAGCAACAACACTAGTGTTTCTAGGGAAGAATCAGAAAAAGTTGATTTTGGGTAGACTAGAGTTCTACTTTCGAGCAAAAGTTAGTCTAACTACATATTTCCATTAGACCTGAAAATCCTAGTATTACACTGTTAAGAAACTTACCGCCAAATGATGAAAGTGAATGTAACGACAAAAGAAAAAGGAAGGAGGAAACTACAACGACAGTTCACTAGCATATATGATAATGCATCTTGTGGGCATCTTTACCTCTTCGCTCTTTCTAAAAGAAATGCGAAGGGTAGGAACAAAATGGAAGGGATACATGCAACGGCATCTCAAGACTAATTTTGACCCTCCACGTTAACACATGTTGGAAAAAGGGTAATTATTATAATTCTCAATCAATAACCAAGGTGACATCAACAAACTAATCAAACAGTAAACACCTGCCAAGCAGGCAAGCACACCCTATTGGAAAGAAATATACTTGTGCCAAACTGAACAAAAGCGTACTATATAATTCTACTAATCTAGCAGTAACGAGTATTAGATGCAGAATTAACACATAAAGTTAGGCATAGGAAGAAAAGCACAAATCTTTTGCACTTTGACCACAACTTGGTCCAAACTAAAAGGCATGGTGGGCATGGTTCATTGTCGGTCAGTCAGTCAGAACTAAGCTCATCTGATGTGTGTTCGTCCACCAAGAGGTAGAGGATGTGAACAGACCCGAGAAATCCAGCTACTTTCCACGTTCAACTACCAGGAAGGTACCGATCATGTTGCATTGTCAATGGTATCAACACACTATTCCCAAAAAACAATTCCATTGGGTTTTCAGATCTATGGTTAGGTTCCAGTCTACACCCAGCTGTCATGCCAATCAATTGAAGAAGCATATGCCGAAGTGAACCTCTTCTTTCACTTATATAATCTTCTTTGATAGTCTAGTAAGAGACAACCAGCGCAAATAAGATCTACGAAAGACATATCCTGGATGATGTTCATGCCTTATTACAATTAATATGCCTTTTGAACAAGTCAAGCATGGAAAATTATTTTGTTAGAGGATCTTCTGGTCTTCCAAAGGATATTCATATGTATTCGTTATTATCTATTGCATCATCTTCTAAATGTTCAAGACCATCATGCCATGAGATAAAATAATAAGTGGTTGTGAGACTTCATGTCGACTATGGCATGTGTCTTTAAATTATAAATTGTAGTATGATAAAGGTCAGAGGAATCTGTTGAGAGGATTTCTAGAATTTAAACATCTATCGTAAAATAATAGAAATAATTATAAGAAATTTATTTTAATAAAATACAAATATCCAAAAAGAGAATAGACATTAAATAAATTTTAACGTGTTTAAGACATAAAATGAGAATGCAAATGTCTGAAACAAAAAGAAATAACATGAACATCCATCGCAGTCTAAGGAAATATCAATAATAATATCTAATAATCAAGTGAATCATCATTGGAGAAATCATTAATATAGAAATCAACTAGTGCTTCAGAAATGACAAGGTTAGTCTGAATAGTAACGGCTTTATCTTTGTGTTTCAAGCTTTCTTGTTCAAGGTGTTGAAAATTTTTTAATGTATGGCAAATGCAAGACTAATGTCTAGTTGTACCGCATTTGATACATTTATTTCATAGTTCTTTTGGGACCGATAAGATGATTAAATTTTCACTTTTATTCCTCCTTTAGGTATTGTTAAATTTTGCTTTACCTTTGCCTTTATCTTTTTTTGTGTGGTAACGTTTATGGAATTAAACTTCTTGGCTATGTGTCTACCACCAAGAATCCAAAAAATAAAGATCCAGATATTACAATAGCTTAGGGTTTCAAAAAATCCAATCACAACAAAAACTTAGCTACTTTCAAAGAGTAGGCCACAAATACCCAGAATCAAAAAATATTACAATACCAGATCAAACAGACTACAGGATCTGATTAAGAAGATATTAATCAAACTTAATGTTCTGCATTTGAGTTGTGAACAGAGGGGACAGGCCTAGTAGAAGCATTAGTAGAAACAATCAGAGGCACCAGATTATTGCTTGTCTATGCTCCAATTTATTGTTGATCTATATTCCAAGAGTTTTGCATGTCCTTTACAGATTAAAGTAACGTCTCTTCTTTGGCGAGCCGACGAACCCCGATCGGTTGGGAAATAACCCTAGTTGAAGTTGTTGGAACAAAAATAACATCCGCCGGAGACAAACACCAGTCCAAAGACTCACAAACATAATCAAGAACTAAAGAAAATTTATCAGCAAAAGAACTTTAATACCATCCTCTATATCACAATTAGAGTGTTCGGATGCAGGCGAACAACTTGCCCTAATCCTAGAACATCACTGATCAGAGTAAAGTCTCACTGTAAAAATCAACATATTCCAACAAATGCCATTAAAAAGGCTATTACTCAAGATGCATAACGAAAGATTATCAGGAGAAAGATAGAATCTAGGAGAAAGAAAAACATAGAATCTAGGAGAAATATCAGTATACAAATTCAGGGGGATCTGGAAAATAATGTCCCCCTGCTCTCTAGGAAATTCGCTGCTTCCCAAAACAGGTCAGAGAGGTAAAGAGATGCTCCCATAAAAGGAGACACACCAATGATCTGCCTTGATGCAGATCGAAACTCGTCCTAGGACAAGTCTCCAGATCGATATGCAGAGGAAAGGAGTAAGAAAGTATTTTAGCTGTATTACATACCTTCGAGTCATTTACCTGGACGAGAGAAGATCGACGTCGGAGAGAGGTCGATCCCGTCTAGATGTCAGCGAGAGGGTGAACCCCTTGTCTTTGCCTTTACCTTTTGATTGAGATCTATTGAATTTATCATAATTTTTGTCCCCAGCAAAGTTTTTGTTTTCATTAAATTTTTTTGTTTTCCCCATATTGATTTTTCCATCCTTCTAGAATGACGATGCATGAGCTTCAGGAATTGCAGCAAATCCGATTGGACAAGAATTGTGATTTTTTAGAAGTAATTCACTATTTTCCTTAGTAACAAGCCAACAAGACAAAAGATCACAATATTTTTAAATTTCTTCTTTCCATATTATTGCATGAGAAAAAGGTTGGCTTTGTGGAAAGAAGTGAATGTCTTCTTCAAAATGTTAGAGTTGATAATATGTTCACCACACAACTGTAGACGTGAGGTGATCATATAGAAGTTTGAATTATATTTAGCAATTGACTTGTAATTTTGGAGTCTAAGTTGCGTCTATTTGTAACAAGCTTAAGGGAGGTTTATCGATTTTTGATGCTTGTAACATTCCTTTAGTTGCTTCCAAAGGATTGCTAAGTCTTTTACTGTAAAGTGTTCCATTTTCAGGTGTTCAAGAAAGTAGTGGTGTATGAAAATCATCGCCTTAGTCTTCTCTTGGGCAGAGTATACATTTGATTCTACTATGATCTCACCTAATGAATTTGCACTAAGATGAATTTCAACATCTAATGCCTATGATAAATAATTGTCCTTAGAAATGTTAAGGGCAACGAATTTATGTTTTGCCTAGTTTGCCATTCTATATTAAGCGGCAAGAAAATATGATTTAATAATCATATAAGATAAAAATTGTTACAAATATGTCCAATTTGTCCTGAAATATAATTTACATTGTGATTTTTATCCATTTAATAGAAAAATCCACTAAAATTATATAGATAAAGAGATATTCTAAAATATTAAATCCCAAAATTTTAGTCTTAATTACCATAAAACATGCTCTATTGAAATGTATTAACGTCAAACCACAAGATTAATGATTGAAATGTATTTAAAATAAATATCAGAAGTTTAAAACTACATTGTATTTTGGAATAGATGAACTAATATGTATAATTACATAATTTTAGTTGTTATAACGAAAATATGTAAATGTCATAAAATTTTCACTAAAATCAGAGAACCTTAGGCTGATAAATAGAACCAGTAGGAACTAAAAACAAAAAAAAAATCTTGGAGATTTCGTTATTATAGAGGGCCCTAAAGCAACAAATAGACCTCGAATATACTTTATGATGTATTGATTAATTCTGAAAAATTCAGAATATTTTCTTCTAAAAAACATAGGACCTCGAATTAATAAACTAGTGTTGCAAGGATTAAAATGTAATGACAATAATATGAAAACCCTAATAAATTCTCCTAAGCAGCTGCTGGCAAAGTTCGTTCGAGGTCACCCAAAATGGCCAAAAATGACCAAAAAATGTCGAGAATGGTTGGAAAACAATAAGAAGTGGCTAGAAAAGGCTTGCGGTCGTTGGAAAACAGCCAGAAATGGCTGGAAAAAGGCCTAAAATCACCACAAAAGATTGAAAAAATGATTAAAAAAGTATAATTAAAAAAAATCTATTTTCTTCAATTTTAATACACAGAAAGAAGGTAAAACTATTATCTTCTAATTTATGTGTAAAAAAAAATCTGACGTTTGCAAAGAAATGATTCAACAATATTAGAAAACGTTAGAGAATAGTCACCCATCGGTTTTTATCCTAAGTATCATGAGGATGTACAAATCTCTCTTCTTTATTTATAAATAAATGTAGGTATATAATAGATACAAAAAGATATATAATAGTTAGAAATACTCCATAACAAGACAAGTTTATTTGCAAGTTTATTACACTTTTTTGTTATCGTTACAGAGAGGGAGGGGGGCGTGGCGAGTTTATACCATCTCCCAGTCACTGTTAATATTTCTACATGTCCTAGGATTCGAACCTGGGACCTGTAGCGAGTTTGAAGTTCTTCCAGTCACTGTGACAATGAGACATTGTCAATATTATTAATTTATTATCTTCTTAAAATAGAGAAAAATTCTAGACTCCAATGGCAAACAAACAGACTACTTGCACATTATTTTATTCCTGACATAATGATATTAAGGTGGTAACAACCACACACAGCAACTTCGTCGCGAGACACTTCACTTTTTTTTCACTTCCATCATCCTGAAACACGTTCCTACGTCGTTCCTTTTCTTTTTTTCCTTTGTCGTCCTTTCTTGCTACCTTTAGCCTTTTTCCACCTCGTTCCTTCTCTTTTTTTCCTTTGTCGTCCTTTCTTACTTTCTCTAGCTTTTTCCCATGTCGTTCCTTCTCTTTTTTTCCTTTGTCGTCCTTTCTTGTTTTCTCTAGCTTTTTCCCACCTCGTTCCTTCTCTTTTTTTCCTTTGTCGTCCTTTCTTGCTTTCTCTAGCTTTTTCCTACCTCGTTCCTTCTCTTTTTTTCCTTTGTCGTCCTTTCTTACTTTCTCTAGCTTTTTCCCACCTCGTTCCTTCTCTTTTTTTCCTTTGTCGTCTTTCTTGGGAGGGACAGCGTCCACGTTACGCTTCAACTTATACTTACGATGACAATGTCTCATTGTCACAGTGGTTGAGAGAACTTTAAACTTGTCATATATCTTGAGTTTGAATCCTAGAACATACATAAAATTCACCTAAATCGATAACAAACAAAAAAAACTTATCCTTGCGATATGGTGCAATTTTTTTGACATCCATGGTACCTTTGACTGTAACCAGGCCCTTTTGGTCCTCGATGTTCTGCCTTCTCCACCCCTGCAAATCAAGCAGTGTACCATGATTAATTTTAAATTTGGTTATTAGATCAAACGAGCACTCAATGATCTCAACTTCTCTGCCCTACTCTTCTGTCACTAGTGAAGACCAGCGACGGTTATTGTTGGGAGAGCAGAAGTACTGCTCCCCTGATGCTGACAATCAAATTGTTTTCATAAAAGCTGGCAGTAAGAGCAAAGAAGTGGTAGCAATTAAGATGGGTGGTTAATGGAAGATGAAATCCATGAAATGAGTCATTAGGATATAAGTGTATTCATTAATCACAAATGATTACCAACCTTTGATATTCCAAATGGTCTCCCTGATACGTTGAACGCAGCCTTCACAAGACAGCGGGAACTTTAGATCCACAGTGGAAACCACAGACTGAGAATGATGAAAAGGCACATGAGATCAATCCAACTGGTAGTAATAATTGGCATACGAATGGTGGAGCATGAGCTGTTTTGTTGCTTCGGTGGTGGTTGTTTTGGTGGTGTTTGGAGCTTATAGATTGGTTACCTCTTTGGATTTTTTATGGTCTGGCCTTTTCTCCCCGCTCAACATTCAACTTTCCTTCCTGCACAAACAACAACGAAGACAAATGCAAGACCAACAACAAAACAAGAGGAAGCTGACGATCAAGAGGAAGAGCAAAAAGAACATTTAGAATTACCAGCCTCTCCCATGGGTCTGGATCTCGCTCTTGTGCTTGTTATGTGGAAAATATCTGCTTAGAACTACCTTATATACTACCCAAACTGGTGGAAACCATTGGCGCTGAAACCACGCGCAAGAAACCCCTCTGAAACCAGTGCGTCTGAAACCAAGAAGATCCTCCAGCTGCCAACCCCGACCCTTTCGGAAACCAGAAGATACTCCAATCCCTACATCAAGGCTATGTTTGGATCAACCAGAAAATTTTCATATGAAATATTTTACATATATTTTTTGAGTATTGCAAGAGAAGGGTATGACCTCGATCGTCCGGTCAAAGGTCTGACCGTTTGGTAAAGAACCTAGGAAAAGGATCTCACGCCCGTAAGAATCCAAAACAGGAGAGAAAATGACATCGACCGTCCGGTCAAAGGTCGACTCTGACCGCCTCGTCAGAAGACAAAGAAAAGGAAATGACCTCGACCGCCCGGACGTAGGTCGACTTCGACTACCCGGTCAGAAGCCAAGGAAAAAAAGGAAATGACCCCGACCACCCGGTCGAAGGTCGACTCTGACCGTCCGGTCAGAAACCAAGGAAAAGGATCTCGCGCCCGCGAGAATCCAACAAAAGCATAGGTGAGGACCTTGACCGCCCAGTCAAAAGGTCAAACAAAAGGATCTCGCTCCTGCGAAGGAAAAAAAAGGAAAGAAAGGACATTGAATGCCCGATTAAAGGTCAAACAAGAGGATTTCGCACATGCGAAAATCAAGGAAGCAAAGGAAAAGAACATTGACCGCCCGGTCAAAGGTCAAACAAGAGAATTTCGCGCCCGCGAAAATCCAAAGGAGGTAAAGGAAAAGGACATTGACCGCCCGATCAAAGGTCAAACAAGCGGATTTCGCGCTCACGAAAATCCCACGAAAGAAAAGGAAAAAAGACATTGACCGCCCGGTCAAAGGTCAAACAAGAGGATTTCGCACTCGCGAAAATCTCAGGAAAACAAAGGAAAAAAGACCTTGACCATCCGGTCAAAGGTCAAACAAAAGAATTTTACGCTCGCGAAAATCCAAGGAAGAAGGGGAAGATGGATCTCGTCCGCCGAAGAATGAACCCAGGAAAACAAAAACGATATACCCTGGATTGTCCCCTAGGAGAGAAATTGGTTGCAATCTGAAGGGCAGAACTACTTGCTGCTAGCTCTGATATGGAATCTGGTGTTCCTGCCGAAATGTATGTGCAATATCCTCTTGTTGGAGTGCTGGCTTTGCTACGGCTTTCGCAAAAAGTTGGGGTGTATCCGCAACTGGGCATATCTGGTTGCTGTGTAGTGGCTGTGATATTTTGATATTCTGTTGGGTGCTTGCAAGCTTCTGCTCAAATGTGATATGTCGCATCCTTTGCGAGTTATTCTACATACGCCACAACCTCAGGGTTTTCTGCAAATTTCCCCATCTGGTGAACTTGAAGACTTGTGCACTTATCTTCTTGGCATTGTGTCTCTTGCGGACCACTGAGTGCGGAGGACAACAATGCAATTTGTGCAGCCATTCCGTGCTTTAGACTTAAAGTACTTGCACTGCCTGTATGTGATGGGGCCCACTGGATAACTGTCCCATGTGCCGTGCAGGGATATCCAACCATGATGATACCCAAGCATTGTTCTGATGTTCTGCAAACATGGCTTGGTGTATTAATTGCCAAGGACCGTGTGTAACCGCGGGTTTGAAGTATATCATGCTTGTTATTGAATATTGCCAAGGTTGAAGTGAACTAGCATTTGTTATATGCTGCGGCTGGATTCTGGAAACCCATTTTCCTTGCCTTTTGCTTCGGGAAGATAGAGTTTGCTCTTGTCTTGGAAGGAGTCCGACGAGTCTGGGGCAATTGTCATTCATATCACCAACTGATTTCCTATGCCGTGACAGCTATGCTTTTGATAGGCTTATCCTGAAGTGCTTGTGGCAGGCTTCCAAAAGTAGTACTGTCCCCATGATCTTCCTGACTTAGCAAGGCAACTGGCATGTCCCTAGTCAATGACCTAACTCCAACCAAAGAGTAGTTAACATGCCCCTAGTTGAGCTCCCTTTTTTGCCAACATTCTAACTCAAAAGGCAGCTGGCATGCCCCTGTTGGAACGTCGACAAAATGCCTTGCAAAGCGATGCAAAAGTGGTGTAATCAAAAATTCTGAATGCCAAATGATGTATGCAAGTCTTATAAGATAGAAGCAAGACTTATGCATTGTGTATAGAAGATATGCCCTCAGCGCCGAGGAAGCCTTCATTGCCTGCTACAAGGAACTAGAATGTCCTCGACTCACTTGGTGCTACCTGGATTCCTGGGTTTATGGTGGCTCTCACTAAACCAATGGATTTCTGGGGTAAAATGGGCTCCATGCCAAACTTCTAGGGCCCTACACCTACTCTTTTCAATATTCATTTTTCTTTTTCTCCCTCAATGGCATGCTGACTTACCCTATCCCTGTTTGGAGGTAATAAACACCTAGGCTGAGGGGTGGCTGCTCATTTAGTTTGATATAAAAGGGGTGGCTAGTTCCTTTGAATATGTGGACTTGGTAGATGTATGCTTCAACTCCTCTCCAAGTTATGCAGTAGGGATAGAGTCGTCCTACATGCCTCTCTCATTGAAGCCAACTTCTGTCTGCAACTTCTATCTTCTTATTTCTTTTGTGCTCCGAAGTCTATGTTTTTTATTGGCTCGCACTCTTACTTATGCCCTAACATTTTTTCTCCCTCTGGCATTGTAGGTCCCTTAGCAATTTGTACATTTCACCCATTTTCACGTGGATAGTCACTCCCTAGGTCACACATGTAGTAACCCATGAGGAGGATCAAACTCTTCCTAAGCAGGTAGGCTTCCGTTTTCCTCATCGGGCAATGGTTATGTCAATGTTTCATATTATGATGATTACAACGTAAATGAAAAGAAAGTACAATGCATACGATGCGATTTAGGTGCAGCCTGGATGCAGTACGTTAAAGCATGAAACATGGAGATGCATGACCCACAATAGGATGCTTTGCAAGGCTCAGGAGTGGCCGACGATCACGGGTGGTACTAATTAGGAGATGCTGATGGGCGACGATCATTGGTCTAGCACACTCTCTTTCTGATGAAGGACCATGATTGGAGCTCGGTCCTTGTGATTCTGGCTATAGTGGTGATATAAACTACTTTGGCCTCCCTAATGCTGTCGTGCTCTGCTAGGTCTCCTGCGCGCACCTCCGATTGTGCTTGGAATAAAAATGTCCAGATCTCTAAGTTGTTCAGGCTCTCGATGTTTGCTTTCTGAGCAAGATCTTGTATTGCACTTGCTGACTGTTCTGAATGACTGAAATGTTGGTGACTATGATATTGAGGTTGTGACCAAACTCTGGTTTGGATTCAGTACCTCTGCACTGGTAAAGTGAGTTAAATCGTGGGAAAGGATCGTCTTTAGGGACTTACCTGAGCATGGGGATCTCCTCTGTTGGTGCTAACGCTTGTATCCCAAATCTTTGTGTTCTCTTTGTTCTTCCGCCTTGATCGGCTAGGCGGTTCCTTAGCTGTATCGCCCAAGGGATTCCTTTCTCATACCCCAGTTGCGACATAAAGTCTCTGTTAGAAATACAGCTGATTATTTTGATGATTACGCAAATATATGTTAAATTGTTGAAATATTATGTAAGTCAAAAATCCTATAAAGTTCTTCAAGATTTTCAGCTCAGAACAAAAACGGCATACCGTCCGTAAAACGGTATACCGTTCCAATGAAAAACGGAACTTTAGACTGCAGCAACGTCACATCTGTCAACCTTCCGTTCTCACAAAGAGGAAAAGCAAAACGGCATACCGTTGGAGAAACGACATACCGTTCCAGAAAAAAACGGCACAAGGCATCGGCGTTTCGAAAAGTTGCGGAATCAAAAGAAGCACAAAGAATCGGCATACCGTCATAAAGTGGCATACTGTTCCAGGGAAAAACGGTATACCGAATCAGAAACGGCATACCGAATTGCCCGTAAAATGTAATCTGAAGAAGAAAACGGCACACTAAAGGGCACCAACGGCATACCGTTAAAGTAGCCGTTTGTGAACGTTATTATAGTCGTTAGACACATACGTGGGAGGCCGTGTAGCTATAAATACCACCCTCTTAGGCCTCTTATACAGAACAACCTTGCAATACTTGTAATACATAGCTTCTTTTGTCATTCTATTCTTCTCGCAAGCATTCTGTAAAGCTCTCGTTGTAATCAAGTCTTGTGAGAGAAGATTCACGATTTGAAAAGCTTCAAGGAAGGGCTCCAGCTTCTCAGGGTGTCGAGAAGTGGAAAGAGCAAAAGTGGTGTTGGTGGGACTACCAACAAGTAAGTTCTTATTTTATTTAAGAATAAGGGAAAAATCTCAAGAGGGTCTTGAGGAGTGGACTAGGCGGGGTTGCCGAACCACTATAAATCTACTGTGTACTTCAATTACTCTTATCCCTTTCTTGTGTTTGTTGATCTAGTTTCATCAAGTGTGCATGATAAGGAGTAATTCATAAATCATATTGTTTATCATTTATTATTATTGTTAAATTTGAGCATAGTAATATTGAAAATTAAAATACTCTATTCACCCCCCTCTAGAGTAGCCTTTCGATCCTTCATTTGGTATCAGAGCCAGGTTACTAGGAATTAGATTTAAAAATCTTCTAGTATTCATGGCTACTTCATCCTATAACAATAATGTTATGGAGGGTCAGAGTATTAACCGACCTCCTTTCTTTGATGGAATAAGCTATAGCTACTGGAAATGTAGGATGATAATTTACTTGAAATCTATAAGTTTTGAATTATGGGATATTGTTGTAAATGGATTTAAGTTAAATTCTACATCATTTAAAGATTGGAGTAATGAAGAAAAACAACTTGCTCAAATAGATGCTAAGGGTTTAAATATTTTATTTTGTGCTGTTAGCAAAGAGCAATTCAATAGAATCTCTAATTGTAATAACTCTGATGAAGCTTGGCATATCCTAGAAGTAACTCATGAAAGAACAAACTAAGTGAAAGAAACAAAAATAAATATGCTAGTTCATAGGTTTGAATTATTTAAAATGAAGGAAAACGAACCTATAAATGAAATGTTTACATGATTCAATGAAATAGTGAACAACCTTTAGTCACTTGGAAAAGTTTATCCTGAAAGCGATATTGTAAGGAAAATTCTTAGGACCCTAACTCCCGAATGGGAGAAGAAAACCATAGCAATAGAGGAAGCCAAAGATTTATCTAAATACTCCTTAGAAGACTTAATAGGTAATCTAACCTCATATGAGGTACAACTGAAAGAAAAAGAAAAAGAAAAATTAGAAAATGAAAACCTTAAAAAGAAAAACATTGCTTTAAAAGCTGCATCCGATTCGGAAGAATCTGAAGATGAAGATGAGGAAATAGCCTTATTAACAAGAAAATTTAAAAGGTTTATAAAAAGAGGAAAATTCCATAAGAAACCAAACAAACCTCAAGACAAAAATGAACTTCCAATTTGCTTTAAATGCAATAAACCAAGACATATTAAAAAGGATTACCCACTCCTAAAAATGAAGATTAACAAGAAAAAAGAAAAACCTCTCCATAAAAAGACCCTTCAAGCCACATGGGATGAGAGTGACTCATCTTCCGATGAGGACTCTGGTTCCGAAAATGAGAAGGCAAACATGTGTTTCATAGCCCAAGATAGCTCCTCTCCTGATATAGATATGGAAGAACTCTTGGATGCCTTCAATGAATTATATGATAAGTATAAAAATTTAAAAGTCTTACACAAACAACAAACATCAAACATAGAAATTATCACCACAAAAAATGAAAAATTAATTAATGAAGGAAAACAACTTCTTGATGAAAATGATGAGTTAACACAGAAAAACATTCAACTTAACCAAGAAATCAAACACATGAAATATAACATCAAAAATCTAGAAAAAGATATTTCAACATTAAAACTTAAAAGCAATGACCTATTAAATACTGTAACAAAGTTTACTAAAGGAAAAGAAAATCTAGATAAAATCCTATCTAGTCAAAGACATCCTTTTAACAAACACGGAATAGGATACACTGCAAACAATAATATTCCATATGAAAATGGTTGTATTAGAGCCACTACCAATGAGAAATGCATATTTGTGATAAGAAAATCTATTTTAAACAATAGAGTAGATCACAGAATAAAGAAATCAAGAATGATGTGGGTACCCAAGAACTTACTTGCATATCATTATGCAGGGAAAACATGAATTCAAAATGGATCCTAGACAGTGGATGCACGTGGCACATGACAGGGGATCATAGTCTCTTAAGTACGTTGAGTACTAAAGAAGATGGAGCAGTCACTTTTGGGGACAATGCCAAGGGAAGGATTGTGGGGATAGGATGTGTAGGTAACCCTCTAAATCCTTCTATTGAAAATGTTTTACTTGTAGATGGACTTAAACATAACTTAATTAGCATAAGTCAATTATGTGACATAGGCTATAGGGTAATGTTTGATAAAAATGAATGCACAATTATTGATAACAAAACAAATGAAATCATATTCACGGGAAAAAGGAAGAATAATGTATATAAAATAAAAATTTCATTGAAACCAAATATGACTCTATCCTGCCTTGCATCTTCAAATGAGGATTACTGGTTATGGCATAAAAGACTTGGCCATACCAACATGGGACAATTTTCTAAATTATCTAAAAGTGATCTTGTAATTGGACTTCCAAAAATTGATTTCAAAAAGGATAAATTATGTGATGCATGTCAATTAAGAAAACAAGATAAATCATCTTTCAAAAGTAAAGACATAGTTTCTACTTCCAAACCACTTGAGCTAATACATATGGATTTGTTTGGACCAAGTAGAACCCTAAGTCTAGGAGGTAAAAAAATATGTTTTTGTTATAGTTGATGATTTTTCACGTTTTACTTGGGTTTTCTTCTTAGCAAATAAAAATGAAGTTTTTACCGAATTTCAAAAGTTTTGCAAAAAGGTTCAAAATGAAAAGGAATTGAAAATCATTAAGATAAGAAGTGACCATGGAGGAGAATTTGAAAATGATGAGCTTGAAAGCTTTTGTGAAAGAAATGGTTTTAAACATTGTTTTTCTTCTCCTCGAACCCCTCAACAAAATGGAGTTGTAGAAAGGAAAAATAGGACTCTTCAAGAAATGGCAAGAACCATACTTTGCGAAAATAATTTGCCAAAATATTTTTGGGCTGAAGCGGTTTATATAGCATGTTATATTTTAAACCGAGTTTTGATTCGACCTATTTTAAATAAAACCCCGTTTGAACTCTGGTTTTGTAAAACTCCCAAGATTTCTTATTTTAAGATTTTTGGCTGCAAATGTTTTATCTTGAACACCAAGGATAATCTAGACAAGTTTGATCTCAAAGTTGATGAAGGAATATTTCTTGGATATTCTTCAAGAAGCAAGGCATATAGAGTATATAACAAAAGAACCTTAATAGTAGAAGAATCAATGCATGTAAAATTCGAAGAAAAAAATGAAACAAAAACAATTAATTTAGGTATTGATGAAGATCAAGATGAAAATATAAATACATTAGAAAATCAAACCAAGGAATTAAATATTAATAATGAACAAACCAAAGATTAGCAATATATGCATGGTCATCCTAAGGAACTCATTATTGGAGAAGTTTCCAAAGGAGTTCTAACTAGATCCCACATTGACCATAGTTGTGCTACATACGCTTTTGTATCATCTATTGAGCCTAAGAATATAAATGAAGCATGTGATGATAACTATTGGGTAGATGCTATGCATGAAGAATTAAACCAGTTTAAAAGAAACAATGTATGGACATTAGTCCAAAAACCTGATAATCTAAAGTCATAGGGACAAAATGGATTTTTAGGAATAAATTAGATGAATAAGGAAATATAGTTAGAAATAAAGCTAGGTTAGTCGCTCAAGGGTACAATCAGGAAGAAGGCATAGATTTTGATGAAACATATGCTCCTGTAGCTAGATTAGAATCAATTAGGATGCTATTAGCATTTGCAAGTCACCTAGGCTTTAAATTATTCCAAATGGATGTGAAAAGTGCTTCCTTAAATGGAATTATTGAAGAAGAAGTATATGTAAAACAACCGCCTGGATTTGAGGATGAACTTGATTCTGATCATGTTTATAAATTAAACAAAGCACTATATGGACTTAAACAAGCACCTAGGGCTTGGTATGAGAGATTAAGGAATTTTCTACTTGATCATGAATTTACTATTGGAATAGTCGACTCAACTCTGTTTACAAAAAGATCAAGTAATGACATTTTAATTGTCCAAATATATGTAGACGACATCATTTTTGGATCAACAAATGAAAACTTATGTAAAGATTTCTCCTCTATGATGTAGAAAGAATTTGAAATGAGTATGATGGGAGAATTAACATTTTTCTTAGGGTTACAAATTAAACAAACAGATTTTGGAATTTTAATAAATCAAGAAAAATATACTCGAGAAATATTAAAAAGATTTGGGATGGATCATAGTAAGGTAGCTAAAACCCCCATAAGTACTTCTACTAAGTTAGAAAAGGATGAGAATGGAACCAAGGTAGATCAAAAAGTTTATAGAAGAATGATTGGATCACTACTGTATCTTACCGCTAGTAGGCCCGATATAATGTTCAGTGTGTGTTTATGTGCAAGATTTCAAGTCGCACCTATGGAATCACACTTGAAGGCGGTTAAAAGAATTTTAAGATATTTAAATGGAACTATTGATTTAGGGCTTTATTATCCCAATAATACCAGCTTGGATCTTGTAGGATATAGTGATGCTGATTATGCTAGTTGTAGGACTGATCGTAAGAGCACTAGTGGTACATGTCAATTCCTAGGACACTCACTAGTCTCATGGTTTAGTAAAAAACAGAATTGTGTTGCACTTTCAACCACGGAGGCTGAGTATATCGCAGTCGGTTGTTGCTGTGCTCAGATCTTGTGGATGAAACAAACCTTACAAGATTTTAAAATTACACCATCAATCACTCCAATCTTTTGTGATAACATGAGTGCAATAAACTTTACTAAAAATCCTGTTCATTATTCTAGAACAAAGCATATAGAAGTAAGACATCATTTCTTAAGAAATAATGTACTTAAAAATAACATTAAATTGGAATTTATCTCAACCAAGGACCAATTAGCAGACATATTCACAAAACCCCTTGATGAACAACAATTTACAAAAATTAGAAGAGATCTAGGTATTTGCAATATGTCAGATATTTTATAAAAAGTTACAGAAAACTACTGAAACGGCATATCGGAAATTGGCGGTATACCGTTTTTATGTCAGATTTTTCAGGAAGGTCAATTTCGACATACCGAAAATCGCCGGTATACTGAAATCCCCTGTACCTATTTTCTTTCGGTACACCGCAACATGTACCGTTCTATCGACCGAAATCTCCTGAGTTAGTTTTCGGCATACCGAAATTGTGCGGTATACCGAAATACTCTGAACATATTTCTTCGGTACACCAGATCATGTACTGTTCCATCGACCGTTTCTCCCTGAAGAACAAATTCGGCATACCGAAAAAATTTTCGGTATACCGTTTTACGCGAAAACTGCTTTTTAACCCAAAATCTAGGACTTTTTCCACACGCCTCTTTAAATATCGGTCGTCCGCTCCTCCGCCGAAACTCTCCTTCTTCACTTCCAAGAGCATTCAGATCTCCTTTGTAACATCTATGCTTGGATTTTTCCATTTTAATATAAACCATGAAATTCTTGTAATTATTTTGTTTATGATTTATTAATGGTAAATCCAATTTGTGTTTGTTGGTTGTAGGTTCCCTCTGTGTTTTGTGCTCTGGTTTCTCCCCTGTGGTGTGTTTCTGTGGCCAGTGGGTCGGTTCTGCCTTGAGAACCGTGCTTGTGGTGGACCCACTTGGGCTGGGCTTGGGCCTTGACTCGGTCAAGAGCCAGTCATGCGGTGCGTTTGATTCGTTCTCCTCCTTCCATACCCGTGATCCTTTCTTCCGTCCCGTGAGCTAGCGGGGGAGGGACTGCCACTCGTCCCGTCCCCTCCGTTCAGCTACGCGTAGCTGGGGGGAGGGAAGCGTCGACGGGATTCCGGGGAGGTAGCATGGAGGAGAGCTTTAAGAGGATGTGCTTGGCCCAGGGGAGAAGCAGAGGAGTTGAGCGGGAGCAAGTGAAGTGGGTGGCTGCTGCGGAGGCTGCGCGCGTTTGGAGAGCTCGTGCGAGCGTGGGGAGGTTGGGTTGGTGCCGTGCACCACCGGAGGAGGGTACGCGAGGCTCACCGGAGCCAGGTACACGTCCTCATCCCCTCTTCTCTTCCGTTAGTAGCATGTGCCATTTTAGGGCAAAAATGGATTTAATGCATGGAAATGTTGTTTAAATAATGATAAAATGTAGAAATGATGTGAATGAGTTAAATAACATGTTTAGGATGTAATCATGCTATTTTATGGGGTTTTTGTGTGGATTTCGTGGATATTGTGAAAGCATGCTACATTGATGCGTTTTGAGCTCCATGGCTTTGTGATTTTTTGTTAGAATAGCATGCTTAATGCAATTGTGATTTGGTTGAGGGGTTTTGTAGTAGACTTGAAGGTCTACGCCCCATGTTTTATTGAGATTTTACGGTGTTGGTTTGAAGGGTCCGATCCTCACTCCCACTTGGGGGAGAAAGGGAGGAAGGTAGCCTGGGATGTTTTCTGCAATGGCAGAAAACGGTATGCCGAATTGGTTTCGGCATACCGAAGTGCTTCCAGGTAGTTCCCTGGATCACTGATTCGGACGACCGAAATCGTTCGGTCGACCGAATCAGGGGATTTTGGACGACCGGATGATTTCAGTCGACCGTTTTAATGGGGAACTGGTTTATCTGATAGAGTTTCGGACGACCGAAATGTTTCGATCGACCGAATCAGGAAAATTCGGTCGACTGGAATGAAATCGGTATGTCGTTTTTGGCTCAAAATTTGTATTGTGAAATGCAATGAAATGATGATTTGAAAAATGGATAACTGCATGATAAATACTTGAAATGTGTGAAGATTTCATGGAATGAGATGCATGTTGCTAAGTGGATTTTAAATGTTGTTTTCTATGAAAAGATAGAAAATATGGCATGTGTTTTATTGTGGACCCAGTAAGGGGTGTGAATGCATGGTATGATAGACCATGAGAGGATATGTG
>JAMKQA010010220.1:0-13535 GCA_024699735.1 Posidonia australis | reverse complement strand
CCTTCTAGAACAAATAAAAATATCGTAGACACTGAGCCTGAATGCCAATACTTTTGCCAATTGTCAAACAAGCTGATTTTGTAAAGCTTCAACCAGAAGAAATTGGCAATTCTTATGGCACCCAATTACAAACAATTTCAATAGGCACCTTGATTCTCGACTGAACAAGCGATGCTCGCTTTGCATTGTATCGGAATTTATCAATAAAAGCCTGCATAATAAAGTAAAAAACTGATGTCAAGAGCAACCTATGCCAAGTGAAAAATATGAGGAAAGAAGGCCGAAAAACATGGCAGACAAACTAAATTCTACTCTTCCCTGGCTCAAAAATATATAAGGCCACTTTCCAGTAATATTCACCTGCATATGTGCTCTAGCTTTCTCACTTGTTTCCAAAGCCTTCTGCTGGTTTCTGAGCTGTTCCTCTCGTGTCCGTTCAAATGTGTCATAATCACCTTTATAAGCGTTCAACTTTTGTTTTTGTAAATAAAGAATATCTGTAACAACCTGAAAAGGTTTCAGAAATTTTACCACAATGTTAGGACCCAGTTTTAGCTTTGCCACCTCATATGCAGATCAAGAAAAGAGGAATAACGTTAAATACCGTATTCAAAAATTCCCTTGCGTGAGAAACAACTATAAATGTCTTTGGCCATTTCACAAGGTAATTTTCTAACCACAGAACTGCATGCAGATCAAGATGGTTCTGCAAGGAATGGAAAATTTTATGGATATGTTATCTCCAATGAAACCAAAGAATTTCATCAGGAAGTACCGTCGGTTCATCAAGTAATAATAAATCAGGCTCTATAAAAAGAGCACGAGCAAGAGCTATTCGCATCCTCCAGCCACCAGAAAAGGATTTTGTTGGCCTCCGTTGCATTTCTGTTGTGAAACTAAGACCCTGAAAAATCACAAATCCACATTCAGGTAATTGTACAAAAGTAGGGCAACAACAAGCATGACAAATTCCAACTTAGTTCTCCAATGTTCTAAAATTTACTTTGGGCATTTTTAAATTACAAATTACTGAAGTGGTGGCAGTGAATAATTCCATGACAAGAAGACTGGACACATGATGCTTGTGTGCTACTAGAGCCAAGAGAAGCAGCTCTAATGGCTGCAACATGACTAGAAAATTACAAAATCAATCAATAGATCACTAACATGTGGTTTTCATGCAAGTCTAACTTGTAAGAAATCAAGCATGCATAAAAATTAAGGGCATCGAATCTCTAGTTTTCCAGAAGAAGCCAAGAAGTGGAAAAAATAAGGTTCTGGTAAGTACTGAATTACAGTACTGCAGGAACAACAAGGAGTTAGAGATTTTCAAAAAGGAAGATAGAAATGATAAGAGATGCTGCAATCAGGCAGGCATTTTTTTAATGGTATATAATAAAGAAAGAAACTTTACAAAGAGGAAAGTGCCATTGTATCACCTAGTATCTTACAAGTTCAAGGAAAACTTCATTTAGTCAAATGATAATTTCTACTACTCAGAGGAGACTGCTTTAACTGAATAAATAAACAAAAGACTACATAACAATAATGTTTTCTCCCGATCAAGTTAACTTCCATATTTATCAATCTGTTATCCTCTTTCATTCAAAGTGCATATAACTGATTAGCTGACAATCTGATTCAAAATTTACAATTTAGTTGCCATTTGTCAAACACGCTGTCATTGGCTTCATTTTTAGTTTGAGATTAGTTATGAAATTACCACTTTCAAATTCCATAGGAATTTAAATATATTCAAGAATGATTGCACATACATATTATGATAAATGCAATAATCAACTGAAAGGATTATATCTTAACAGTGAATAATCAAGAAATTGAAAGCATAAAAATTTCAAAGCTTAAAGGTATTTACTATATTTATTGACTAGACTTTTATTGTTGACGTACTTTTAAGCACCGAGAAACTTACATACGAACCTTCTCCAAATTTGAAAACTTACTTGCAATCATGCTAGGTTGAAATATAAATTTCAAATTAGTAACTTTCCATTACCAACTCAAAATTGATTTTCAGTGATTCTGTATGAAAACTCAAATATGAATTTTGACATGTTAGTATCTAGTCCATATCCAATTGGTTCCACTCTTAATTGTGTACCCTTATGACCAAAATTCAGCAAGTCACTCATTTCATACTTCAAATAATATTGAGCATTCCTCTTTGAAACCAATAATCACCCACACAATTCTTGAAATCATAGAAGGTTTCTGTTTCCAACATGAAGACATTTAGAAACATCTTTAGGTGCAAAATTACATCCCAAATATAATTTTAAAAATCACTACTAACGCTCGAACTGTGCAAGCTTTGGCACAACAGTAAGGTTGATCCTGGACTGAAGGTCACAGGAACAGCTCTTCACATGCAGGGATAAAGCTGCATATATGCTCCATGTGGGAGCCTCACGTACCAGGTTTGCCCTTTTAACTAACAACACTAAAACAGTGGACACACTCCCCAAGTGCTACAAGGTTAAAAAATTATATAAACCAGCTTGTGACCCAAAAACTCTTGGAAACCTTTTAAGCATTTGGGTAATTGCACCAAAACTTCATGAGCCAGGGATCTAACATTATTTCAGGCAGCTTATTGGTTGGCTTTAGTTAGATTGTTGTGGCTTTAATTCCTTGTAATTAGGTTATCAATTGGTATTATGTAATTTGATGGCAAATTTATCATGCAATTGATTAGTAAGCATGATAAATATTGGCCAATGGGGACTGAGGGGTGTCCAAAGAAGGTGGAGGAAATAGCACCCCCAACACACTCAAACATGTAAAAGGGAACGAGAATAAGAAAGGCTTTTTTTCACAATACATATTTGGAACATTGTTGTTTGCTAAAGAAATATTTGTTCTCGCAAAGACTAAAGCAATCAAATCCCAGAAAAACTTATGCTATTTCTTCAAGTATTTGCAGCAGAAGGAAGGATTCAAGATAAACCAGATATCTGACCATTAATACATTCATGGCTAAATTACTTACTGCAAGAATTGAAGCAGCACGTGCTTCTGCAGAATCTGCATCAATAAACTCCAGTCTTTTATATATCTCATTAAGTTTCAGAGAAATAGCATCTTTATCCATTGCCCCTTTAACATTCCCATTGTGGTGTTCCATCTCCCCATCCAACTCTAAATCTCTCTTCAAAGCAGAGAAACAACTCCTTCAGTAATTTGAAGTCAATAGAAGTATAAAGTATTCACATATGCAGATAAAAAATTAAACCTGCAAAGAAAGGAGGTGAGCCTCTTCTTCTAGGAGCTGTACTCTTTCAGTATCCGTGTTTAAAACACATTGCAATGCCGAAGTACCATCTCCAACAACTTCTTGTTCTACATGCAGTACCTGGCAATTCTTGGGAACGCCATCAATTGCATGCATGGCCATATGCCTGAGAAAAGAAGTCTTCCCTGTACCATTTCTTCCAACGAGACCTGAAATAGCAGTGACCCAAAAAAACCTTAAGCCCTATTTGGATTTTGAATAGGTATTCTTGCTATTACATAATATGTGGTAGAATAGAATAAATATTCTTGATTGGGTTGAAAAAAAAAGGTAAATCAAGCTTGAATAAGGAATAACACCAAAAATTTCAATTACATTGGCTGATACAGAATAAGATACTTGAATGGCTATTTTGCGACAAGTAGGGTAGAATAGAATAGCCACTCTCCTTGTTCAAGTGCTAACTGTGCAAAAACAAACATGATAAGAATCATTCCAGTTTTATTCCAAACCCAAACAATGGCTAAGACAAGAAAAGAAATGTCAACTGCAGCTGCTGAGTTATCCTACAAGTTATTGTGTACAACATTCAAGTAGTGATATTAGGGTGTGGGACATTCTTCTCCATGCAATCTAGTGGTCATTATAGATTGGAAGTACCAGAAGAATTTTCTGTGATAACAGACAGGAGGCTCAGGCTTTGCGAGTCTAGTTATTCATGCACTGCAACAGTGCACCTGTTCCTCTATTGACGCACAAATAGAATAAATATTCTTGTTTGGGTTGGAAGAAAGGTGAATCCAACTTGGATAAGGAATAACACCAAAATTTTCAATTACATTGGCTGAAACAGAACAAGATAATGTTATCCAATCTTTTCTTGAGTGGCTATTTCCGGATAAGTTGGGGTAGAATAAAACAGCCATTCTCCTCATTCAAGTGCAAACTGTGCATAAACAAACATGATAAGAATTATTCCAGTTTTATTCCAAATCCAAACAAAGGCTAAGACATGAAAGGAAATGTAAACTACGGCTGCTAAGTTATCCTACACGTTGTTATATATAGCATTAAAGAAGTGAGATTAGGGTGTGGGACATTCTTCCCATGCAATCTGGTTGATGTTATAGATTGAAGTAGCAGAAAAATTTACTGTGATAACAGATTGGAGGCTCAGGCTTTGCAAGTCCAGTTATTCATCCGCTGCAAGAGTGGACCTGTTCCTTTATTGATGCACAAATAGACATGGATGAGAGCATCACAACTTGGATGGAGACTTTGTTAGGCTTAAAATGGGTTTCCTATGTCAAACAGTTTATGTTCTTGTTTATTTCTTGTGCTGTTTCTCTAGTTGTCTTCTTTGCACCCAACTTATCTCACAAATGCATTTTACTAGTTTGCCTTTCAGATTTTTCAATTAGAAAAAATAATGGAGTTGGACTCAGCTTTAGCTAGCATTGTAAAAGGAAATATTATGGTGTCGGTGACGTAGTTAAAAATATGTAAAGAGTGGCACATTAAACTTTTAGATGCATGTAAGTGCTTCCTTTCATTTTCTTGAAAGGATATGCTACAGAACTGATGGTATGTGCAAGAAGCCATCTCATCCTTTTATCGGAAAAGGGATCGACACTGTGTTTTCCACCTCTTTGTATGAACCTCATTATACTCAATTAAAGAAGGTGAATTTGCAAACAAAAAAATAAACTCACGTGATGCTCAACAAGTGACAAGCAACATGGCAAGCACCATTTTAAAAAGTGATGAAAAATGGTTTTCACAATTGCTCATGTGAATAATCATGAACAGATTATGTTCTTGTGGGTATTAAAGGGTAAAAAAACAGGGAGCAGGAACCGACACTGTTTTTTAATGTATTGCTGAAAAAGTTGTTCTAATTAGTTAACACATCCCAGTTTCATTTTTATTATTAAAATGAAGGCTTTGGCCAAAAGTTTGGCTATGTTGGCCAAGGTAAACTGCATAGTGGTCTTAGGCATTTTGCATATTCATGTCCAACAATTTTATGACAGAGTAAAATACTTGACAATTTTAATGGATTTTCATTTTGAGACAATCAACTTCAAAATTATACACTTGAATTGAAGCCATTGTACTTTACTCCTGTCAAAGCTCAGTCAGTTTACAAATCAACACCATTAACAACATGATTTCAAATTTGCAAGGTCTTGACACAGATTATTGTCTCTTGGTTCATGAAGATAAAGTGCACATCGTACAATGTGATCTTCACCAATCTCAAACCCCTTATGCCGAGGTACTCACTCTCCCAATCACTAGAGACAAAGTTGTGGTGCAGTCATGCCAAAGACAAAAGTTGACATCTGAACAACCACCTATTCTATGTTATGAGTCAACTCGCTAAATTCTCGCATTCATCTCTTTCTTGCCTTGATATCTCCTCGCAAAATAAAAGTGCCTTGAAGTCTTGCACAACCATTGTCTTGGTTGCTGTAACTCTTGCCATCTCAGGGAGGGCCCCCATAAAGAAACACTCACTGACTCGTTCATAAGGTCAATAGACATTGACAACCCCAAACCCAGTCTCTTTCAACCAGTCCCTCAGAATCATTGTCAATCAGAAAACAGGACCCATTGATTTCAACACTCAAACAACAAGTACCATGCAATCGATGATCCCTTGCCGCTTCAACTAAGTTCCCTGACCTTTTCAATAGTATTGACTCAAAGCACTCTAGCCTTTTCCCTATGATACATTTGATCTGGTTTTGTCGACAAGATAGTTTTCCTAGTCAATCTTCTCTTTCAACCTCTGCTCCCAACCTCCCTCACATTCTAATGCATGGTTTTTTGGAAAACAGTCTTCAAATGCTAGTAACAAATCAGAACAACACTAGGTATCAGCGTTCACCGCCACACAATTGTATGAAAGGTTCAGGTCTATAGAGAAAGCCAATCATCATTCTTATGTTGTCTTCTAAATTTATGTCCACATATTTCCAAAACTAAACAATGTTATGATTATACCACAGAGAAACTCTTGCAAATTCACATTTCTTACCCGTCAATCCAATTTTATATAAACCAGCCTTTCCCACCCTGCACACCTGCAACCCTCAAAACCCCTCTTTTTTCAACACCTCTATAACCCCAATACCATTCCCACCCCATGCCCCAACTGATCCAAGGCTTGATCACAATCTATTCAGAAAACAATTTGTGTTCATTTGGTGGAGACACTGATCACCGATTATACAATAAATCTGCCTAGTTGGTTGGTAGTAAGATTGAGGTTGTTGATTAGAACAGCAAAATAATCAATCAACCAATCTGAGATATTCTGAAGAAAGGTCTTACCAGGTCCTCTTAACCAAATCAAACTAGTCTATTGGATTCCAGGGATGAAAAAATTGTTGACAATCTAATAATCTATTATGTATTTGTATCCTTATTAGTTTTTTTTAAAGGACATGAATATGATAATGGTAGATATGGATACATATAAATAACAACATTGAAGAATGCAAGAAAATTTCATTATGTATGAAAATTTCAGGTAATACAGCTACCTTAGACAGGAAGTAAAACATTTCCAAATTAATTATGCTTAATTGATGATTCATAGGCTCTAATATATAAGATTCAACATTTTTGAAACCTTAAGTTACACTAAAATCTATATTTTTTATTTTTATTGATGTTTACATATATACTATCTTTGTTTTTGGTAAATATATTCATTCTTCATTTAAGTACATTTTATTTTCATACAATGTCTTTTACCATGCATACCCGAGTTAATCCATTTATGTTGCTTTCCATATACTTCTCCTACAGCTGTATATTCATGACTTTTTAAGGAATGAAATCCTATGTTGTGAACTTGTGGTTGTGAAAGGCAATTGGATCCCTTTTAAGAACGTATTGGCTATATGCTTAACAGATGCAAGAAAAAATAGAATAGATAATTTTTTTCTTTAGGACAGGAAGCTGTAAGAATCAGTAATGGTCCAAAAAGAGGAATAGCAGCCTTATAATTGTTCTTCTCTTCCTTTCTAATAGTGATAGATAGAAGGACTATGCGTACTTTACTAAGAAAGCTACCCATAGATGCCTCGCTCAGTCTTAGAGCTAAGAATTAAGTGCTTAAGTCGATTGAAGCCGTTTAATTGCTAAATGCAAAATAAATCAATTTCCATTTTCCACTCAACATGAGTTTCATACAAGTTGGACCTAAACAACATTCATTTAAACATAAAAAATCTCTTTTCTTGTCGTCTGTTTTGCTTCAGTTTTTAAAATAGAAGCTAATCATTTTTCTTGAATTTCTGCACCAGACCCAAGTTATATAAAGTTTGTGTTCGACGCCACAAACCTTCCATTGGAGGATTAATACGACTATTCCAAACCCCAGTAGCAGCTAAGTTAAGATAGACCCATATCTGGTCCATATCTAATCTGATTTCATATTTAGAAGATTCACGCCAAGCTGGCTTGCATCCCAAATCATAAGGCACTCGTTAGAAAATTGCAAGGTGGATGCAATTATGTGCATAGATAACAAAAGTGAAACATCAAAATGAAGACGAAAAATTTTGCGTGTCACATTTTTTAAAGATAGCATACTAAAGAAACTCAATTATCTTGAAGTGAACTCACCATAGTGCCTCCCAAAGGAAAGAGTCACACACCCATCTTGTATTAAATCACGCCCACCAACTGATATAGTGAAGTTCTCCATGTGAATGTCCTTTGCTCCTGACCCTTGCTCATTGCCATTGTGATTAACAGAAACTACAGGCATTCCCGCTTTAACAGCTTCCATCTCTGCCAAATGCATTTGATATTGGGCCTGTTTGATGACAGTAGACAGATGATTGCTCTTAGAAGATCACAATAACCAGTTATCCAAAAAGGGAACATAGTGATGATAACCTGAGCAGTGTTAACGTTGTAGCCTAAATAACATCTACTGCTTGGGAAGATGAGAAGAAGTTGAGTTGATATGAACATTATAACACCCTAACCTCAACTCTACCAATAGTAACTGACACATGAAAAAAATGGATAGCTAGAAAACCTATTGGCTTCTAGGTAATACAAGTAACATGCAAGTTTTGAAGAACCAAAGCATGCTTAAGCCATAAGCTATTGTTATTAAACACAAGTGAACAGGAGTTGGAGAAACCAACAAATGGACCATAGTCATGACCACGAGCTGTTTCTCATTAAGCATACCTCTCTCTGGCGCTCCTCTTTCCTCTTTTTTCTTTCGAGCTTAGCTTTATCACGTTCAGAGAGTAACGGACCCTCAAACACCTCAGGTTGCTTCTTTGTCTTTTCCTCTTCGTCCATCCCGTCAAACATTCTAAGTGGAGTTGCAAGACTCCTTACAGCTTCTCTAGGTTTCACTAGCCCATGCTTTCCAAACTTCTCCCAAAGTTTGTTACAAACCTATATAAAAAAAAAATTTAATTTCATGGTACAAAGGGATGGCCAAAATATAGACTTCATGATAGTAGTCTGGTGACTAGTTGAAAGATGTAGTACTCGATCAGAGTCAAAATCAACAACAGAAGACAACCCCTACTCAGAACAGACACATAAAAAATGGATTTTTCAACAGACACAACGATAAGAACTGAGAAGGAACATGAATTGGAAAGATAAAGTTCCAAATGAGAAACTCCCGATAACGTAAAAAAGTTTGTACACTCAATTACACATCTGAGGCACAATCTTGGTGAAATCAGCAAATGCCCATCCGAACCATAAGAAATGAATAGCACAGAGAGAGAGAGATAGAGAACCCTTACCAATTGACACTCCTCGAAGTCGGCAACGCAACCGGAGTCGACGAGGAGCTCACCGAGAGCGTCGTAAGCGCCATCTCCTTCGAACCCGAAGTCGAAGTCTTCGTCCGCGAGGACGTTGACGATGTAGTCGACGATGGGCTTGTCGACGTCGGCAATCCTCCGGCCAATAACCTCGTGCACCACCGCGCTCGCCACCTCCACCATCTCCGCTCCCGCTTGAGGTTCCTTTTCCTCCCCTCCCTCCCTTCCTCTCTCTCTCTCTCTCTCTCTCTCTCACAGAAGGAGAAGGTGGTAATGGACTAATGGTATAAGGCAAAGGTAGAGGGCGGCCCGGACTCCGGAGTATGGACCAACCTCGTAATAAAGGACGAAATGCCGCCTCACAAGTCCAGCCCAGAAGCTAAATGAACCGAAGAGGCTCTTGTGAAAGTCTCATGATGGATACATACGTAGATACTCCATACTAGACACTAGTGGGAAACATAGCAATCATACTCCCTTATATATATATACTAGAAGAAAAAAAAATTTTCATAAATGTAGAGTTTATCAAATTTTTCTTGTGAAAATTGGAGATAATTAAACCAACATGATGCAAGTACTTTTATATTTTCTTCCCATTCGTATTTCGTGTTTTAGTATTTTTATAATAGTTCTAATTTTATATTTGGTTTTTACTTATTTCTTCTCATTTCAATTGTATTAAAATTAGATTATTATTTTTTTAAATAGTCCAAGATTATGCACTTTTTATTATTTTCAATGATAATTCTAATTTCCAAAGTTATTTTTGTAATCAATTTGGTTTTTAAGGAATGCAATTAAGATCTTGAAACAGTGCATTAGTTTTCTTTTGCAATTTCTTTATTTTTCTTGTAATAGCTCTAGTTTTTTTATCTTATTCCTTTTTTCTTTTCATTATTTAATAGTGTAACTTTTTTAATCTTATCCATTTGGTTTTCAATACTTCAAAAGTTTTTTTTTATTTGCATGTTTTTATCATTTTTAATAGTATTTCTTATTTTAAGATTTTAATACTTTCAAATTATGTTAATGAAATGTACATAACGTTTTCATGAATTATAGTCTTCCATGAAATATAACTGGTGTCTATTTACATAAGATCTTAAGATGGTTGCTTGAGTCGAGTAAAGTCCTTTTCATGTTTTACAAATTGTTTTTTTTTTTTTTACCTATTTTTGTATAACATATAGTAGGACACAGTCGAGGAAAAAATAACACACTAAAGGACACGACAAGTACATACATATTAGTTAAGGCAAATTTGTCTTAAAAAAAAAAAGGAATCACTTTATACTTACCTAACACATATCTATATCTATATCTATACTACTAATTACCACTTTTTGCTTAACAACTAGCTATGACACGTGACATCTGTATTTATATTTCTAACACTAAAACATATTTCTTAATATATTTATACGATATTGAATTCTCTTTAACTACATACATGATAGAGTAATGTCACGTGGCATATGTATTTATATTCATAATCCACCACTAACACTATAACATATATCTTCTTACATTTGTACGAAATTAAATTCTCTTAACTACAAGTATAATATTGTCATCCACATTTGTAGGTTTCATTACGACACAACCATGTCCAAAAAAAACATTTAAAATTCCTTTCACTTACAAAAAAAAGCACGTATAATGTTATCTAATGATAGTATTTTATTAATAATATAGTAATTTCATAATAACCTTGATTGTTTTCTTAGTTTTCTATCTAAAAGTACTAAAAACAATTAATCTTCAAAAATATAAAAATATTAATGATTTTGAATGGATGTTGCAAGGACTAATGCAATTATAATTAGTAACTATAATGATATTGAATAATACCAAAATAATATGAAATAACTGATATAGAATTTTTAGTTGATCCTTCAAAAAAGAAGAGATAGAAAACTATTTATAGCATTTAAAACAATATTTTAAAAACAATAATTGGTTTCTTCAAACCAATGAAGTTGTTCAAGCATGACTGAAGTTTAATTTTTTTATTTTATAAGTGACAATTAGTAAATGAAGAAAAATAATAATAAATTTTCATTACAATTCTCTGTCAATTATGGAATATAATTCAATATAAAGGTCACATAAGAGGATTTTGAGCTTACCTTTGCCATTATAAACATGTGCATCAAAATAATTCTACCAACAACTATAACTCATAAAAATAATAATGGGAACCATAAGTTTGAAAAGATATATTAATACTCTTTTTTTAGTTACATACAAGTGCATTTCAACAAGTATTTTGTCTTTTATTTCATTAATGGATAATATAGAAACACAATAAATGCATAATAAATCGTTGACTTAGAATTATGAAGTTGAGTCTTACAATGAGGCTTCTTTACATAAACCTTATATAAAATGAGATGTAATATATATAACTCAAGGATGTCTAACTCAAGAGATGATAGAAGAGGGAAATTACATATTGAAATATATATCAAATAGAAAGAGAGAAGTAAGAAAGCATATGCTACTTTGGACTTTTTCTATTTTCCATCATTATTAAATCTTTTTTCTTTTATCATTGTTATGTTTTTCACTGGTAAAGCTTTTTTGGTTTTATAGTTATTGTATATTGTGCCAGTCCCTTAAACTATGACTATTAACATTGTCATCATCATCATCAAATCATCATTAATATGCCGTTACCATATTTAAAATTTCATTCTTATGTGTTCATGTGATATATAAAATTTTTCTTGTCTTCGTAACAATGTAATATAAAACATCTAATTATACATTTTAAGTTTGGATATATAATATTACTCATTATCATCATCATTCATATAATTGTGAACCACTATTTGTAAACATATATAATGTATGTGGTGAATGGTAATGAAGTCATAGCAATATTTTGATCTCTTAAGTGATATTTTTTGTTGATGTTTTTAATACCATTTGAACAGGTGTGGTAACATGAGACTTCTTGTTTAATTTGAATGGAATCGAATTGACTTAAATTATAGAGGAAGCATGAGATGAAGTAATTTTTTATTAATCTGTCTCTATTCTTTTGAAAGCAGAAGACATTTTGCAAATATGTGTAGCCATAGTAATAGATATTCTTATTTAAAAGTGGTAAAATGAGATCATGAAGCATAATGTTATTCACTTTTAGACGCCGGAGAGTGGGTGATATGTAGTGTAAGTTCATACTTTTATACATAGATAATATATCGGTACTATGAGTAATATTCTACCATATAGTTAAAGTTTGTTGGAGAATAAATTATATGTTTAATGTGTTAGAAATATCTTTGGTTATTTTGATAATTACACACAAATGTAATTAATTGTTGTAAACTTATACTTAGAAAAAGGATTAAAGATGTTGAGGAAAAAAATCATATATTCTTTAAGATTCTCAGTTCATATCAAAAACGGCATACCGAAGAAATTTCGGCATACCGTTCAGACAAAAACGACATACCGTAAGAGAAACGGCATACCGAATCAGGGAAAAACGGAACATGCGTCAGAAGAAACGGTACACTCATCGACCTTCCGATTCCATGAAGAAGAAAAGTAAATCGGCATACCGAAGAAAAAACGGCATACCGAAAGAAAACGGAACATGTGTCGGAGTTCCGAAGAGCTGAGGAATCAAAGGAAATAAAAACGGCATACCGAATTGACCGTAAAATGCAGACTAAAGGATAAAACGGCACATCGAAGGACAAAACGACATACCGAAGGACTAGCCGTTTGTGACCGTTATTGTGGTCGTTAGACACAATTGATGAAGATCATGTGGCTATAAATACAACTCATTTATGCCTCCTTAAAGACACACATTTGAATATTTGTAATTCATCATTTCCTTTAGTCATTGACTCTCCTCACAAGCATTCTGTAAGCAAAGTGTTGTAATCAAGCATTGTGAGAAAAGATCTCTATTGTAAAGCTTCAAAGAAAGGGCTCAAGCTTCAAAGAAATGGCTCTAACTTCTCGGGGTGTAGAGAAATGGAAAGGGCAAGAGAAGAGTTGGTGGAACTATCAACAATTAAGTTCTCCTTCATTTAAGAATAAGGGAAAAATCTCAAGAGGGTCTTGAGGAGTGGACTAGGCGAGGTTGCCGAACCACTATAAATCAATTGTGTTTATCAATTACTCTCATCCCTTTCTTGTGCCTCAAATTCTGTTGTGCATGATAAGTAGAATTTTTTAAATCAAATTACTTATCATTTCTGATTATTGTTAAAATTGAATATAGAGATATTAAAAAGTAAAATTCTCTATTCACCTCCCTCTAGAGAAGCCTTTCGATCCTACAATTGGTATCAGAGCGGATTTCTAGGAATTAGATTAAAAATCTACTAGAATACATGGCTACTTCATCTTTTAATAATAATGTTATGGAGGGACAAAGTATCAACCGACCACCCTTCTTTGATGGTGTAAGCTATAGCTATTGGAAATGTAGAATG
>JAMKQA010010219.1:0-14616 GCA_024699735.1 Posidonia australis | reverse complement strand
CTTAGGGAAGATTTAATTAAGGGTTGTGTATATAATCTCAATTCCATCATATGTCATTTGATTTAATTTGATTTCTGTATTTTTATTCCTTGACTTGATAGTCTATGGTGCATTGCATATAGATTATGCTTGTTAAGATAATAATCATTAAATTAAATTATTTAGATTAATCCGAAAACATAGAGTGGATTTAATCATGCATTTATATTTACATGAATGGATTCAAAAATCCTAGTTTTTCATTTATTATGATTTTTTCTTAAGTGTTTAGTTCTTAATCAACTTCTCTCCATTTTCATCTCAATAATTGATAATATTCTTTGTTTTTGAAACACTTTTCTCTATGAGATCGACCCGTATTTGCCACGTACTACATAGTACGTTGTGCACTTGCGGTAATTAAATAAGATACATCAGTTGGGTCTGGACCTAGGACCCGTGGGTCTAGACTCGTAAAGCTTGGATTTGGGTTTGGGTCTTGAAAATGAAACCCATAAATCCGTAGACTTGGACCCGCTAAACCCACTCATTTACTAAAAGAGTCTGAGTCTAAAAATACCTAGACTCGTAGATCCATGGATCTAATGTATATATAATATATTATAAGTTAAAATATAAGAACTAATGTAAAATATTTCTACTATATATATATATATGTATATACTTCTACTCTTAATCTCTCATTCTCTCTAAATCTCTCAAAATTCTGCTTTCATTTGATGATACAAGCACTACCTTCCCACTCAAATCCGTCCCCTCTCCCTCCTCCACCTCCTTCGGCTCCAATCCTCCCCCTTTCGACTCTCCCTACTCCACCTCTCCCTTGCATCAGCCACGGCATCCTCCTTCGGTCATCCCCTTTCCCTCCACCTCCCTCCTTCAATCCTCCCCTCTCCCTCCTCCGCCTCCCCCTCCAACCTGAGTGCCCTACCATAATTGATTTTATGGTTTCTTGCTCACGACCATAATTTTCGTTGTTGATGGAAGAATAAGGAAAAAACAAGGGGGAAGGAAATGAGAAGAGTCGATAACCAAGACGGGAGGAGCGAAAGCAGGGCACTGCAGATGTTCTGTATCAATACTCCCAATTTGTCATGGCTAGGGAGTAGGTCCGACCTTGTGACCTCAGGCTACATATGATGAAGGAGATTTTCAAAATGCCCACTTTCTTGGGCTGAGACGTGGCAGTGGCTTTGCCTGATTCGGTAGGCGAACCTTCATCCTCTAACACCATGAAAACTGAAAGTGCCTAATTTTTTTCTTCTTCTGATGATGATGATAATGATGAGGTTTTCCAGTTGCTACAGAATTTGTTATCAATTGAATCTTTTCTTTTGTTGTGCTAAAAGAATTTGAGTGTTGAGTGCTTCATGGTCTAGTAAAGGAAAAAGAGAATCTCTCCATGTTTGTGAAACATCTTGTGTATTTGTATCAACATGGTTTCTTTGTTTAACGTAGTTGTACACAACAAGCACATAGTGTTGTTTAATTATTTTTTTCAACTATCAATAGGTTCATGATGTTATTCATGTTATATATTTATTTATGAATGTATTTTGTTCATAATATATATTTATTAACAGAGAATTGTTTAGCACATTTATTTACAATATTTTCAGTTTAATTAAAAATCTACTTTCTTCAACAAAATAAGGGGAAGGATCCATTAGATTCAAGACCTGGACCCGTGAAAAAAATGGGTCTGGGTTTAGGTATGGGTAGACCCGACCCATACCCGACACGTTACCAGACCTAATGACAAAGCCTCTTCCTTTGATCAAGTTTAAAGAATATATAAACTTAGTTGACTTATGTAGTACGTGATATAGCCTATTTGGAGAGAGATGAAGAATGATCATAGTCACGTTACGAGAGATGAAATTTCAAGTCAAAGTGGAAATTTATTAAGCTTTTAACTTGAAATAGCTTGACAGAGGTCCACTACGTCACTTCATTGACTCAAAGGTTTTGCAAACATCCAGGCAAACGTTTGCCAACTTATTACTCCATCACAGGGATTGAGCGGGTGTCCGCTTTAGACGTCCATTGATGAACATCATCAAACAGTGGAAAAACTGATGTCCCTTCCAAACATCTATCGTACTTATTGTTTGAAATAGAGGTTGAGTGAACGTCAGTGTGGACATTCTCTACGAGAATGTTTCTTATAAACGGACTTGTTTTACCCTATATATATATATATATATACACACACACACACCATTGTATTAGGATTTTATATAAAAGTTGATCTTCCAATGCTTAAGAGTCATTTGTGTCGACGACTCTATCTAAAGTGAGGGTTTTAATCTTTTTTCTTCATTAATATTTGTATCTTGTATTTATAGTAAAACCTCTTTCTCTCTTTTTACCTTAAGGATATAGATCTATTTGGTTGAACCTCGTAAATTTTTATGTTTACGTGTGTACTTAAATTTGTTATTTTCTGTGTAACTCTTTTGTCATTTGATTTTTATTTGTAAAGCAAAGGACGATCGTTTTTTCTAGCAACATGTGATGACCTACTTCCAACTATGCATGAATCTTGCAGCACGGTAAGTCTACATGTACGTTCCAAAGTACAAAAAGACTGGATACATCTTAAATGTCTAAAAGATGGGAGGATGGCGGAATTAACGTAAACACAACAGAATGGCATGTAGCAGTAAGATTGTCAAATGAGTTGGGCCTCTCTGTTGACCACGATGTTGAAGTTGGCACGGAAACAGATGACAAAATTATTCATCGATTGAAATTTTATTATTATTATTATTGATCATTGTTTTGTCACCCACGAGCTCTTTCGTATGTACATGCTTAATATGTTGGATCTCATCAAGATTCAGTCCTTACACCAAGTATAAGTTCTACGAAAAGATGCAGTGAGAATAGCAGAAGGCTGCAGTGGCCATTTCTATATGCTCAAGTTGGTACAAACATATGTATCTTCAACCCAAGTGGAGGGGGAGAGACCATAACAATATATATAATTATGTATTAGGGTAGGGAAGTTGGTTGTTTGAGTTTGAACAAAATATCTCAAGCAGACATAGATGATAGAGCGCATTGATGTATCCACAAGGAAAGGGAACTAACAAAACAAGAAAACCATAAGAGAAGTGGAAAATGTTAATATAAAGCTAAGAAATCCACCAGGCAACTTCGAAAGAATAATATAAAGGTAAATGTACTAGAGATATGCAAAATGATAACATAAAGCTTCCCGTGGAATATGCGATAGGATTCGCCTACCCGAGATATTATTGATCTGTAGGAAGAGAACATAGAAGTGTGAGCATTGAAGCTTTAAGTTCACCTTTCATTTGATTTTACAATTTCCAAGAGCATATCTTTACAAATTGCTTCATTTCTTATCTGTTATATTATGATTGTGGTAGTTGAGAAATGCCGTAAGCATAAGTTGATTTATTACTCGAACAACATCCAACCGATTCTAAACGAGACAATAAACAAACGCCATAACTTATTTGCAATTCACAACTACATTAATTTTAAGAACTACATTAAATTCTAAACGACACAGAACTGAATGAACATGAGAGAAACTTCTAAGAAGCTTCCCTGTATCATCAATCAAATCCCAAACATAAGAGAAGATACATTTGCAGGTTTCTTGGAAGGGGATTCCCCCTCTGCCGAGCCAAGACTCCAATTTTGGAAGTGCTTGTGGTGTCTTATTTGGTGTACACCCTGATTCCCTCCAAACCCAACAGTTTCATTGATACATTGTTTCAGAGAACTGCAACAGTTCAAGTAAGAAACAGACACTGCCCATCTTATGCTTCATCTGTTCCAATTCCCTCAGCTTTTGCTTTCTCCTCACCCCTCTCCCTTTCTCTTTATTTAAATTCACTCATGGCACTTACTTCCACAAACATGCCAATCTAATCTCATCCTTCTGTTGACCAGGTCTCCTCAACAGCTGCAAAAGGGGAGAAAGGAGGAGGAAGTTTATCATGATGGCTGCTTAAAAAACAGTGTTGTTGTCCAAGGAGTGATGATGAATGTGAAAGGCACATGCGGAATGTAATCCGGTGGCAAGTCCAAGTCTCATTCTCCTCAAAGAAATAGAAAAACAAATTCTCTCTTGTGGACATTCCAAAGGGAACTCTAGACCAAGATGTCTGACTTTATTAAAGTTACAATTCAATCATTTGCTCTGGTGGTGTTTTACTGGAATGCAACTTAAGAAGAGTAGGTCTTATAGGCTTTAGTTTTATCTCATCAGTTTATCTAATTGAATTAAACTGGTCGAGGTGATATGGTAATAAATTATCAGGCGAGCTCTTTTGGATCACAAAGTCCCATAAACACCAAAGGAGAATGTCTAACCCTGAAGCCTTTGAATTTGACTAGAGTACACAAAAAATTTACAGGCCGTCATCTCTTGTGAAATGGGTGATCATCTGAGTGGCGACAATGTTTTAAAGGAGATGTGAACTAGGAAAATGACACACCCATCTAATACAGCGAAGTTGGTCCAGGATATCACTTTCGTGATGGCTGTTGAGACAAATTTCAATGTGGATGAGCACAATTTAAAGTTGGTCCACAAGTGCTTCGTATAAATATCTACTTTTGTCACTACAACTGCGGTCTTTATTATATCATCCACAGGCCCTAATTATGATCTGTGACCTCATATTTTGTATGATTTGTCACCTCACATTTTGTATTTCCTTTCCCTGAGAAATGAGTAGGAGAAAGCTGTGACACTCCATGATTCACCTCTATGAAGTAACTACTGAGACAATTGCTTTCGTTTTTCCTTCCATGTTTTATTATCCAATTCTACGTTATTAAGCAAGACATCAGTCGTCAAAAACCATTAGTGTTAAATTACTAGTCCATCACTCCTTCCTGAGAACTGAGATCTCAAGACTTCTCCAACTCGCACTACTCCACAAGCATGAGATCTCATTAACCCCCTCCTCTACTTTCCCCCACAAACTTCTCTATAAAAGCAACGACACCTACAAACCCAAAACCATCATCCTCTCCCATCCCTCCACTTCCATCCATCTCTTGGACAAAAACCCAAATCACACTTGAGTACAAGCATCACACACACACACACCAGTGTTTGATTGGTACCTCTCTGTTCCTGGGCAAAGGTGGTTTCTTTGGGCAGTGGGAGTGAAGGACTGGTCCCTATGTGAATTGGGTCGTGGGTAGAATTGGTTTTAGGTGGGGGAGTCATTGGAGTTGGACATGGGTAACGTGACGTCGTCTATGGCGGCGAAATTCGCCTTCTTTCCGCCGGAGCCACCGACGTACTATGTGTTCCGGGAGGGTGGAGGGGAAGGGGAGCTCTACTTCTCTGGGTTGAGTGGGGACAAGAATGTGGACGTCCATCTGCTGGAGACGAAGGGTGGGAATAAGATCGTTGCAACTTTTTGGAGGCACCCGCTTGCGAGGTTCACGCTTCTGTATTCCCATGGTAATGCTGCTGATCTTGGGCAAATGGCCGATCTCTTTGGGCAGCTTCGAGCGCATCTCCGGGTCAATATCATGAGGTCTGGTCTGGTTTTGCTCTGATTCTTGATTTGGGAGTGTGATGGTTTTCTTATGGGTTTGTTGTTTTGCTGGTAAGTATTGGTTTTTTTTCGTTTGATTTGTCATTCGACTTGATTATTGCATAGTTAGTTTTTGTTCAGAGTGGTTGCTTTTTTTGTTCGAAATTTTTGGTGTTACTGGGTGATTTTTTGGTGTGAGTGATTGCCCTTCTGCTAGTGATGGATTTCAGGGGCTTTGGTTTTAATGATAGTTTTAGTGAAGGGAAGATGGGTTTTTCTTTTGCTAATGAAAACGAAGGTGATTGTGATGTCGCCCCTTAATTTTGTTGGTATGCATGGCTTAAACATTTCAGAGATTTTTGAGAAACTTAAGTTCCTATAGAGCTTGTTCCGTTGGGAATATGAATCAAGATTCACAACTGTTGTAACTTGTATTATCGAATTTATAAAAATGATGCAGTCGATTTTTCTTTCCTCACAGGAGAGAATTCAATGAAACTGTGGTCTTTTTTTAATTAACAGTGGGCATTGTCATTTTCTATCTTATTTTACAGCTCTGCTTAAATTTAAACATGTTAATCATTTGCTTTATTTTCTTCTGCAGTTATGACTATTCAGGATATGGTGCCTCTTCTGGCAAGGTAAGCCACTTAGCTACACCTTTACAATTTACATATTTGTTTTAAGATTTATTTTGAAATAATTCTTACTGTGTTTTACTTGATCATTCTTCTAGGATGGGTTTAGGATTTATTTTGACATTAGCAACTAAGCATGCATTGCATATTATCTACCAAAGATGTTATGTAATTTGCTTTATCTATGAAGGAAAAAGCAACCTTCTTTTCCATTTGGTAAAAATTTTGAAATAGATTTTGGATGTATAATTTTGATTTTGTGCATGTAAGTCGAGGTAGAATAGTTGTAAGATTATGGATGTAAAATCTGTTTAATACAAAAGATAAATTCTCTCATAATCAATCTAATGCTGGATTCTCAAAGAAAGTATAAAAGCATAATCAATTTTGTCTTGGTGAATGTGCAGAATCTGTCATCTCAATAAATGTTTAGTTTAGTCAATGATCAGATCAAGATTCTAGGACTATCTGTAAGCTTAAAATCTTTACCAAACTGGTAGCTGCAAATTGTTTTCCGAAACTATGCAATGATTATCATATTTCACCCCCACCTCTAGCTGAAAGAGATTGTGGGTAGACAAACAGGTGACCTATTGATTGAAAAACAAAGTCTGCCTTTTTACTTTTTGAAATATGTCTACAGTATAGAAACATCTATTAATGAATATGTAAGCATTAATGTTCTAGAATTTTAATGTGTAACCATTAATGTTGCCAACCCCACATAGTGGGAAATAAGGATTTAAGATATGGTGGTTGTTGTTGTTGTTTTAATAGGTCATCCTTAGATTATGCCAACCTTCTGGTCAACGAACTGGCATAATTCATACATTTACAGAAGCATGTTCCTTGTGTCAATAAGTTACGTTCATTTTTCTTCATGTTGTGCGCCGTATATTCTATTATTTGTTCTGATTATATAGCCTATGCTTCTACAGCCTTCTGAGCTGAATACATATTATGACATAGAGGCTGTGTATAATTGTCTGAAGAGAGAATATGAGACAAGGCAGGAAGATCTGATTTTATATGGTCAATCTGTTGGAAGTGGACCTACATTACACTTGGCTGCACGCCTAGAGAAACTGAGAGCTGTTGTCCTACATAGCGCTATCCTATCTGGAATACGTGTCTTGTATAAAGTAAAGATGACATTCTGGTTCGATATTTTTAAAGTAAGTAGTGAACTAAATCACTTGTTGTTTACAGTTTCTGATGCGTATTTATATGACAAGGAAATTATTTAGAAAGTTTTCTATGTTTGCAGAACATTGACAAAATAAGAGAAGTCAACTGTCCAGTTCTTGTTATTCATGTAAGTCATAATTTCGTCACAATTTTATCAATATTTTTGAGCAGTGTATTTTCATGATTTCTCTTTCTATTCTATCCAAATCAGAGCAGGCAGAATATATCAGTTTTTGGCCGACTTATTTTATTAATCAGTTTTATGTTTCCTTATTATTGATAAATTGATCTTTTGTCCTTTTAGATATTTGCGATGCTCTTGCGAGAATCCAAACATGATGGCAAATGATTTGGACTAATCTTGTAGTTTATAAAGTTCAAACAATTTTATGGCTTTTAAGAAATTGCTTCTATGTATTTCCTATGGAGATATAATTTTCTCTGCTAAACTTGATTGCTTCTCTTCTAAGAATTGGTACACCCTGAACTAGAATCTTCGTGGATGATTAAAAGCACCACTTGCCTTTTTAGGGTTGTCCATGACCCTTTCAGGATCACTGGTATAAGGAGACCATACATAAGCTCTACTGATTTTAGTTCAGAGGTCAATTCAGGTATCAACCTAGTATATTGTGACTTTCTAACATATAATATACTGTGTTTGCATTTGAGCTACTGCTCTCAGATGAAATGCAGATAAAAACGATGCGGCAACGTGCTCTTCTGAAAACAAACAGAAAATAATCCGCATATGAAATCTTTTGTTTTCTTCGACCCTTCCTCTTTTTCTCTCTCTCTCACCCATTGTCATAAATTTCCCTTCCTCCCATTCCCTCTTGCTTTGCATTCTGATTCTTTATTCCCCCACAAAGGAGAATTTTAAGGGGGTAAAATAATTATGACATAATTCTTCTATTTTCTCCCTAAACTTCTGTTGAAAGTGGAGGAACGAAATTCTTCCCACAAATCATAACTGTCCAAATAAGTGGAGAGATTGGGGTTGGTGTCGCTGTGGCAGTGGTAGGTCCTTCTTACCTGTCCGGCTTGCTTTTATTGTGCTGGTTACTCTCTTCTTTGGTTGCTGGCTTGCTACTCATTGGAGCTACTTACTTGGGTTTCAACAGGTGAACAACCCGAGGCATTGATTGAATGAAATCCCTGAGAAGGGGTATTTAGAAGATATAGCCTAGGTGATGAAAAAGGGACCAGGTACTTTACCCCGAGGAGCTACCCATTGGTTCACCAAACCCCATACTTAATAAAGAAAATCCCGATTAACTCTTCAATCATATTGTATCATTTTCTGAATTTCTCTACCAAAGAGGGGCTGATACTTTCATTTTATTTTATCTCCTCTTTGTGTACAAATTCACCACAAAAGAGCATTAGAAGATTTAAGAGATGTAATGTGTAGGTGCAGCTAACAAAGGATGCCTTTTGTAAGAAGCTACTTATGGCATACAGCTTTGCTACTCCGCTACAATTATTCAGCAATACAAGTAGAATTGCTTACAAAACCAGCACAATCTACTTATTTGTGGGTTTTTTATGATTGATGTTCAGCTTAATTTACTGAATAATGTTCAATTCTTTTCTTCGTTCTTGCCGTGATATCAAACCATCAAATTGCTCCAATGACACTGATTAACTAGTTGTGGAAATCTTAATCTCTGCATGTAAATACAATTTATATCTGATTGTCCAACTCTGGATAACTTCGATGTGCCTGCTGGGCTCATCCATGAAAGAATAACCTATTATTACTTTATTAGCTACACTTTCTGTCTAAAACATTACTTCGAAATTACTGTCATATTAGCTGCACATTTTCCTGCTTCTTGGTTACTCATATTCCTTTTATCACCAAACATGAGCCTTTTTATCAGCTTATTTCAGTTGCCATTTGGAATTTTCTGGTGTGGCTTCATTCTCCTTTTTTACACACACAAGCTCTTCTTGCACAACACTTCTTAGGTTATAATTCATGGAAGATGTAAGACATCTTTTTTGTTTGCAGGGAACAGCTGATGAAATTGTTGATTGGTCTCATGGGCAACGCCTGTGGGAGCTGTCCAAAGAAAAATATGATCCACTCTGGATAAAGGGTGGTCATCACTGCAACTTGGAAACCTACCCAGATTATATTAAGCACTTGCGAAAGTTCATCAATACAATGGAGAAACAATCACTTGTGAAACAGCCGAAGCAGAGCAATACGCCAATTGCAACCATAACAGAGACAAAACATAACAGGTGTTTAAGATTTGGAAAGAAATGAGCAGTTCTATCAGTCATGTGAATGTTAGAGATAAATGGTGGTGTTCAGATAGATTTTCTTTCCCTCACAGTATGCAACATGATCAGATTCTGATGTGAAAATGTACCACACCAATTCCTCTAGTTGCAATTTCAGAATGGGCTATAACCAAAGATTTCCTACTCGACTCTGTAATTTGCCAAATTCCAAAGCACATGTAGAAAAACTATCTAATCATAGCATACACTACATGGATAGAAATATTTTCAAGTTGTTTTTTATTTTTTGAGGTTCTAACCAAATTATCCTCATGTTGGGGAGGTGTTTGCTTGGCTGCCATTTTTCTTTTTTAAATTGTTTTTTAAATTTTAACCTTTTGAATTGAATTCCTGGATTATAATATACACGTTTTAAAATTTTATGCATCCCATTAACATAGCATTAAAGGTCACAAAATTCTCTAAATTTCAGTAAAATTCAACTATTAAAATTAAATATAATAATTAATAAAAATTTAAAAAAATGAAATTAAGGTATGTTGTAGAACATGAAATGGATTGAATGGTGGTGTGTTTAGATTTTGAGATTTCCTAATAAAAATTAAAAAGGATTCGCAAGTGGCTATTTTTGGCTATTTAGATCAAATAGCCTCCTTTCTTGAATTGTCTTTAGTTTGTAACTTAAAAGACAATGATCCTTTGATAAAACAAGTAAAAGAAAAGCAAAGAAACTAAAATATCAGAAAATTAGAAAGAAAGAAAAAGAAACTTAAAATTTGAAAATTGACAAAAATGACGTAACTTAAAAATGGTAAATTTTATTTATGAAAAAATAAAAAAATATTTTAATATAAAAATAAAATCTTGTTTTTGGTAACAAAAATATAACATTTTCTTTGTGATAAAGTTGCAATAGTGTTGTTTATAATAAAAAACACAACATTGTTTGTTTCTTTTTGTTAAATTTTTTATCAATATTAATTATTAGATTTTTTATTTTTTATTATTATATTTTTCTTGGATTTTCAAATCTAGGAGTGATTATTAAACTTTTTAGTTTTCATTTATATTGAATTTTTTTTATCTAGATTTTGTAGGATTTTTAATTTTGTTTGTTAGTTTTTATTTAATTTTTGAGTAAATTACAGTTTACTTCTCTCAACTATTTATATTTTTCAGTTTGGTGCCTTAAACTTTTTTCTGTTACAATTTATTCATCTCAACTACCTCTGTTAAACAACAAGACTCCTTTCCATCTGATTTGAAGTATTATAGTATTTTTTTGAATAAATTTGTCATTCTTCCCATCTTCTTCCATTTACCTCCATCAATTATTTGAGTTTTTTATTTATCTTAATTTTTTTTTGTTACAATTTATCTCCTTCAACTACATTTATTAAACAATAAGACCTTTCTGTTAGATTTGAAGCGTCACGTGACATTTACAATATTTCTTTTAAATAAATTTATCCTTCTTTCCCAGCTTCTTCTATTTTTTCTACATCATAAATCTTAAATCTAATTTCACCATTAAAATTTACTTCTTTCACCTTCTTTTCTAAATTTTTTCCCTCTTTTTTCTTGGTGAATTGATGATCTTGAGTTTCGTCAATACCACAGAAAGATCACAAGTTTCTTCACTATTATCATCAAGTATCTCAATCTAAAGTCTCAACTCACTTGGAAAGGGTATTGACAACTAATATTTGTGTCGGATGGAGTATGGATGAGGAAGAAAAGATCCTATAGGAGTAACGTTCAGGTCGAGTTCCGTAGGATTGAAAAAGGACTTATTCATAAGTAAGAGTAAAATAATTAAACAAAGTAAAAATTTAACGGTATTTACCCAAAAAAATGATTTATTTTAATTTACCATAATAATAAAAAACATGTTGTGAAGAAGGTACCAAGTTGCAAAACTTGAATAGTTGAGGAGAGTAAACTATACTTTAACCCTTAAGGAGAAGCAAGTTGTAACAAAAAAAGTTTGGTACCATGTTAAAAAACATAAATAGTTAAGAGAAATAAATTATACTTTAACCTTAGAATGATAAATTACAGAAGGTAAAATGATCAAATCATACAAAAAATTAATGTCACTTACCTAAAAAGGAGGTATGTTGTAATTTATCATAGTTGAAGGGACAAGTTGTAATAAAAAAAATTTAAGATACCAAGTTGAAAAACAATAATAGTTGAGGAGGGTAAATTATAATTTATTCTAAAATTTTTAATTTAATTCATTGTTAGATTTTTTAATTTCATTTGTTTCTTTTGCAAATAGTAATAAAATTTGGACCATTTCTCGATTTGTGCATGTCATCCTTACACAGACACCATACTAATCTTCTTAGTATCGTTCTAATTTTTTAGTTTCATTTGTATATTGATTTAATTTTTTCACTTGGATTTTTAATTACTTTTGTATCTTTTCGTTGAATTTTTTACTCAAATTGTTTGTTTGATTTCTATTATTTTTTATATTTTTGTTTAGTAAAGAGCCACTGAATTTCTTTTTGAGAAATAGTATTTTTAATTTTTATATATCTTTATTTGTATAGAAAAAATGATAATATTTAACTAACAAAGTCATTCAACATTTTTTATGAAGTCCCATTGGATCTCCATTTTACAAACAAACTATTTTTCCATTATTTAACATTTTTTTTAAAAAAATTTGGGATATGATCTTTATTTGTATGGAAATCATGATGCTTTTCAAACAAAACGTTAATTATTCTTTTTTCATTTTTGTCATTTTTCCCCTTTTTAGATAAAAAGTGAAAGAAAGTAGTAGAAAAGATCCTTGAAAAGGAGATAACAGGGAGTGAGGGAGAGATTAATTGTACTAGGTGAAATCAAAAAAGATGAATCCCATAGAATCTATCAAGTGAAAAATTCATACAGTACATCGCGCAAAAAAGTGAAGAATGATTTTGTTTATATGCACATCCATTTTGGATACTACAAACACATAAAAATAATTTTAAAATATAAAAAATTTATATAACTTCATGAGAATATTTCATATTCTAAAATGTAATATATAATCTATGAAAACAGAGTATTAACTTCTATGAAATTGTTTTTTTTTTTGGTAATGGTAAGTAGTATTAGATATTTATCCCAAGGAAAAATCCAAGGAAATCAAGAGTCCATAGCTCACACAAAAATCACGGAAAGAGAATAAGGTAATGTTCTTGCCAATAGTTACAGACCAACACCAGCAAAGCTGGGAATCAAGTTCGAATATCAGAATAAGACTAATAATACTATTGCCCCATATCATCAATAGGAGCAAATGGATGTAGGTTGGTGTCAGTAGCAGGGTGAGAAGCATCTGAAGAAGCGGATCGGATCGCAGTCGAAGCAACTTTCATAGAGGATAATGAATTCCTTAGATCCTCTTTCTCAAACCCTAGTGAAAGAGAATCTAACCAAAGACTCATTAGTCCAATGATATCAGAAATAATAAGATAAATAGGTTTAAAAACACCACGAAAAATTCTGCTATTTATTTCTTTCTAGGTTACCCAGAGAATAACTTGAATCAAGACATACCAGTCGCAATTATTTAAATTGAACTTAAGCGCAGGTTTATACTGAAATAAGTAGCTCATATTATAAAAACCAGGATATAAATCTGAGAACATAAAAAATTGCCATATCTGAAAAACGTATTCACAGAACATAAATAAATGATTATTAGATTCAACATTTAGATTGCAGAAAATACAGTTAGGAGAGCCAACCCAGCCTCTATTGACCAGATTCTCTTTAGTGAAATTCTTATTATGAAGAACAAGCCAAGAAAATAGCTTAACGATGAGCGGAACCCAAGTCTGCCATACCTGCTCAAAGATGTTGAATCTTAAACCATCATCATTCAGAATATTGTAGCAAGAATTAACAGAGTATTTAGAAGAAGAGGTAAGGGTCCAGGAGATGTCGTCCCTCTCCATCCCTAGTGAAACAGAGTGGATTATATTTGCCAGCGTATCCAGTTGAGGTTGCAAGATATTGCACTCATTTAGCAGGACTTTAGAAAGATCAAACAACTTATTAAAGTCAGTCCTAGAAATCTCACATATTTTTTTAACAGAGGCTTTCCTCCATCTGCAGATAGAAAAGAGTTGAGGGAGTAGATACTTTAATTTTTTGCCGTTCCACCAAATATGTTCCCAGGATAAGATATCTTCCCCATTGCCCAAAAAGTGAGAAGAGAAACAGTTAACTGTATTAAAGCAACTTTTATGGCTAAGCCAAAAACGGGAGCAATAATTAGTAGATGTATTTAGAATAGCCCTAGGCCAGGAATAATGCAAAGATCTGGCTTTCACCAAGTCTTTCCACATGGCATGATTATCAAAAGAAAATAGTTGCCAAACTAGTTTAGACTTAAGAGCTAAATTAAAGTTTCTAAGATTAATAATCCCCCAGCCGTTTTGCTGCTTATGTCTATAAATTAAGCCCTACTTAACTAAATGCATCCCTTTCTTGATGGACGGATCTGACTTCCAAAGGAAGTTACTCCTGATCCTATCAATGTCTTTCTCAACTTGCCTAGGCATATGTAATACATACATAAAGTACGTGGTGATTGCTGACAAGATTGAGTTAATCAGAGTCAACCTGCCACCAAGAGAATGAAAATGAGCTTTCCAGTGGGATAATTTTGAAGACAATTTCTCGACAACAGGGAGCCAGTCCCTACGCGTGGCTTTCCTATAATGAAGGGGTAAACCCAGGTATGAAAAAGGCAAGTCTGTAGACTTACAGCCAAGAAGTTTGCAAGCATTATCAATTGAGGCTTGATCAACCCCAATCCCAGTTAGGGAGGATTTAGAAAAATTAATTTTGAACCCTGAACAGGATTGGAAGCAGCACAGAATGCGCTTTGTATTTACAATATTTTCAGCACCATCAGCTAGGAATAAAATAGTATCGTCCGCATATTGGATGTTTAGTACATGAGAACCCCCATGCGGGAATTGAAT
>JAMKQA010010218.1:0-14230 GCA_024699735.1 Posidonia australis | reverse complement strand
GGTACATTTTGAGGCTGCGACCGGGGCGGTTGAACTCCAGTACGGGGTGGTTCACCGCGGCACTGCAGTGTGGTGTGGTGACATGGAATCCTCACCAGCTGCTTGAGGCCAGGTCGATCGCCTGTGGCCAGGGTGATGCGACCAGTTTCGATATGGAAAAGTGTGATTTTATGCGGATTTGTGGTTGTGGACTAGTTCCTAGCCCGGTTTGTGGAAATGTGTGCCAATGGCTTTTGAATGATGTTTTGGGCTAGGAAGCTAGATGAAATGAATTGTTTTCTCCAGTGTTGAGAATAAAGGTTTATGAAAGAGCATGAGATTTTGAAAGAAAAGAAAAGAAAGTTTGAAATGCCATTGCTTTCCGAGTTTTCTAATTGCATATGAGGTTTTTGGAAATGATGATTTCTGGCAAAGTTTTTGGTGGAATTTTTGGTGTTTTTTGGGGCACGTACTGGGTGGCATTCTTGTCACTGACGTGTGTTTTCTTGTCCCCTTGTTTTCAGGTGCTGTGGTGAAGGAGCAGTCTACTCTGGTGCATCTGTTCGAGCCACATTTGTCGCACACAGGTCTGGGTAGTTTGCTTTATTTATTTAATATTGCTACTTAGTTGCTTTTCATTTCTTTTGGGTAGTTCTTGTACTGTTGTGTAGCACTAGGGTGTTACAGTGCGCCATATTGATGCACCATCAATGTTTGCCAACCTAGTGTGCCAACATGGTGTGCCTAGCATAGGTTTGATTTTGAGTTTTGTCAAGTGGACCATATGAAGGGCTAGTGGGCTGCCATTTAGGGTTTGTCTTATGGCTTTGGATAGGTTTTGATAGGTTTTGGGTGTTTGGAAATATGATGAAGTTCGTCACATCCAAAGACGATCCTTTTGAAAGTTCCACCAGTAAGTTATTTCAAAATCATAGTGTTTACAGATATCCCTCCCTGAGCGAAGTCAAGGGGATTGAGACTGATGCACAAGGTTGAAAAGAAACTCTATTTGAGTTCGCGAGAAGGTGATGTTTGCTGTTGGCGATGAATCGTTTATTCGATAGATGCACCAAAAGTTATGACTTGCTACCAGAATGCCAATGCGAATGCTAAAAACGATGTTGATGCGAAAATATGACTGAAATGCTTGCAAATGCAGAAACAATGCTAAGGTGCAACTATCAATGTGGATGCATTGCTGAATGCGGTACTAGTATTAGTATGTGTGAAACTCTACTGGAATATGCACAACATTGCGTGATGCTCTTGCGAATGCTGATGCGATGTTCATGCAATTCAACATGATAGAATGCCTATGTAATAACATGTAGTGACACACAACGAAATGCATTGGAAAGCGATGCTTCTGATGGGGCGTAAAACAATGAGATGCGACACTAGTAAAGGGACATGATAAGTTATCGAACTCATCACCAAATAGTTAGGGTTATCAGCCTACTGCAAAAAGGGACATGGCAAGTCAATCAGTCTTCCAACCAAGACACTGGACATTTTAACATTTGTCACCCAACTCCGAACAGTGTAACTATTGTCAATCGAGTAGTTAGGCTTACTAGTTTGAAGAAAAGGGACATGCCAAATCGTAAGATTTGTCAAGAAGGGAAAAGAAAATCTCGTCTATACGGATGGGATGACAAAAATAGAGGCAAACAAGACTTCGTCCATGTAGAACAAAAATCTAGAAGAGGACAGCAAGACTTCGTTTGTTCTGAGCGAAGTCACGAAAAGGCAATGGATTTTGTCCATTCAGAGTGAAAATCCAAAAAAGGAAAGTAAGACTTTGTACGTCTAGAGCAAAGTCATGAAAAGCAAGGGATTTTGTCCATCTAGAGCGAAAATCCAGAAAAGAAAATAGTCTTCGTTCACTTGGAGCGAAGTCATGAAAATCAACGAATTTCATCCATCCAGAGCGAAAATCCAAAAAAGGAAGCAAGACTTTGTTTGTCGAGAACAAAGTTGCAAAAAGCAATGGATTTCGTCCACCCGAAGCGAAAATCCAAGAAAAAAAGCAAGACTTCGTCTACCAAGAGCGAAGTTGTAAACAGCAATAGATTTCGTCCACCTAGAGCGAGAATCTAGAAAAGAAAAGTAGAACTTTGTTTGCTCAAAGCGAAGCCACGAAAAGCAATGGATTTCGTCCGCATAGAGCAAAAATCTAGAAAAGGAAAGCAAAACTTCGTCTGCCTAAAGCGAAGTCACAAAAAACAATGGATTTCGTCGCACCAAATGTAAATTTAGAAAAGAAAGTAAGACTTTGTCTGCATAGACCGAAGTCAAGAAAAGCAATGAATTTCGTCCACCAAGAGCGAAAATCCAGAAAAGGAAAGCAAGACTTCATCCGTCTGGAGTGAAGTCACGAAAAGGTAAGATTTCGTTCGCCCGGAGCGAAAATTCAAAAAAGGAAAGAAAGACTTCATCCATTTGGAGCGAAGTCATGAAAAGCAATGGATTTCGTCCACCTGGAGTGAAAATCTAGAAAAGAAAAGCAAAACTTCATTCACTTGAAGTGAAGTCGTGAAAAGCAATAAATTTCGTCTGCCTGGAGCGAAAATCAAGAAAAGAAAAGTAAGACTTTGTTCGCTCAGAGTGAAGTCGCGAAAAACAAGGGATTTTGTCTGACTGTAGTGCAAATGTAGAAAAGAGAAACAAGATTTCATTCATCCGAAGCGAAGTCGTGAAAAGCGAGGGATTTCATTTGCCTGCAACGAAAATCCAGAATAGAAAAGCAGAACTTCGTTTGTCCAGAGTGAAGTCACAAAAGGCAGCAGATTTCATCTCCTTGGAGCGAAAATCCAGAATAGGAAAGCAAGACTTTGTTCGTAAGGAGCGAAATCATGGAAAGCAACAGATTTTGTTTGCCCAGGTGGAAAATGCTAAAAAGAAAAGCAGGACTTTGTCCCTTTAGAGAGAAGTTGTGAAAAGCAAGAGATTTCATCTACTTAGAGCGAAAATCCAGAAAACAAAAGCAAGACTTCATCCATCCAGAGCGAAGTCACAAAAAGTAATGGATTTCGTTTGCTCGGAGCGAAGATCTAGAAAAGAAAAGTAAGACTTCGTCTGTCCAGAATAAAGTCGCGAAAAGCAATGGATTTCTTTTGTCTAGAGTGAAAATCCAAAAAAGGAAAGCAAGACTTCGTTCGCCTAGAATGAAGTCACGAAAAGGCAATGGATTTCGTCTGTCTGAAGCGAAAATCCAGAAAAGAAAAGCAAGACTTTGTCTGTCCGGAGCAAAGTTGCAAAAAGTAATGGATTTCGTCCGCCTAGTGCTAAAATCCACAAAAGAAAAGCAGGACTTCATCTACCCGGAGTGAAATCATAGAAAGCAATGGATTTTGTCCACTTGGAGTGAAAATCCAGAAAAGAACAGTAGGATTTCGTCTGCTCGAAGCGAAGTCACTAAAAGGTAATGGATTTCGTCTGTCCCGAGCAAAAATCTAGAAAAAGAAAGTAAGACTTCGTCCTCTCGGAGCGAAGTCACGAAAAGCAAGAATTTTGTCCGCCTAGAGCGAAAATCTAGAAAAGGAAAGCAAAACTTTGTCCACCTAGAGCAAAGTTGGAAAAAGCAAGGAATTTCATTCTTCTATAGCTAATATCTTGAAAAGAAAAGTAGGACTTCGTCTGTCCAGAGTAAAGTCGCAAAAGCAACAAATTTTGTCTACTCCTAGCGAAAATCTAGAAAAGGAAAGCAAGACTTTGTTCGTCCGAAATGAAGTCACCAAAAGCAACGAATTTCGACTGCATGGAGCAAAAATCCAAAAAAAGAAAGCAAGGCTTCGTCTGTCCAGAGCAAAGTTCGAAAAGCAATGGATTTTGTCTACCCGGAGTAAAAATCCAGAAATGGAAAGCAAGACTTTTGTCTATCTGAAGTGAGCTCGCGAAAAGGCAATTGATTTCATCTAGCTGGAGCTAAAATCCCAAAAAGAAAAGCAAGACTTTGTCGTTTGAAGCTAAAATCTAAAAAAGAAAGCAGGACTTTGTCTGTCCGGAATGAAGTCGTGAAAAGCAAGGGATTTCATTCTTCACTGATGAAAATCCAGAAAAGAAAAGTTGGATTTCGTCTGCTACGAAAAGCAACAAATTTCATTCGCTCAGAGCAAAAATGTCGAAAAGGAAAGCAAGACATCGTCTGTCAAGAGTGAAGTAACGAAAAGCAACGAATTTCGTCCATCCAGAGCAAAATCCAGAAAAGGAAAGTAAGATTTTGTCTATCCGAAGTGAAGTCACAAAAGGCAATAGATTTCGTCCGCTTGGAGAGAAAATCCAGAAAAAGAAAAGTTAGACTTCATTCGTTCGAAGTAAAGTTGTGAAATCAATGGATTTCGCGCACACGAAAAGCAAGAAGACCTGGTTCATCCACCATAAGGGAGGCTTGACACGAGAGCGGAAAAAAAGAGAGAGCTACAATCCTATTGTCCGACAAAAAGAGGCATTCTTGACCTATGGTTGCAAGAGGCACAACTAGAATTCTCCATGTTGCTCTCTGGTTGACTACCTTGAGACACTAGCATTCTGTCGTCTAAGGAATACCACGGAGAGCTACCCTTATCCGATACAAAAGGACTTCAAATACGACTTCATAAAGTCAGCAGACTTTTTTGCAAGTTTGTCGTTTCAAAGGGCTCTCTAATAACAACAATTTTGAGGGTCTACCAGTGGATTTCACTAGGTATCACTACAGAGAGTGAACTACAACTTTTCTGGATATCCAAACTTTGGGTCCTGTTGCAATATCCGACTTGGTATACTAAGGGGTGCGCCAACTTTGTACGCCAACCTAGTGCTCCAATCAGATGCGCCTCAATGATGTGTCATTATGGTGCTCTGCTTTAATGTGCCTAGTTGATGCGTCCAAGTAAAAAACTGAATTGTTACCTGATACATTGCCAACCCAAGCTTGCACGAACCAAAGGGCACTCATTTATTTCAAAACACACTCATTCTCTATTTTTCTCCTTTTACATTTATTCACCATTACATGGGCAATAAAATTTTCAAAACAAAACTCAACCACCCCTCTCCTCTCTCACATTTCCTCCTCTTTCCCCTTTTCATTTTCATCTTCCTCCTCACCCAAGGTCAGCGACTCCCTCTTCCACATCCCCACTCGCCAGTGGCTGAAGTTCACAGACGACGGTGGGAGATCGACGATGGTGTGTCAGACGGGTGCATGTTGCGGGTGCGAGGGAGAGGTGCGGTGGGCGGTTATGACGTGCCGTTGGTGAAGGTCGGCGATGGACAGGACACTCCGACAATGGCTGGATGAGGGCTCCTCCCCCCTTTTCCACTATCCCTTCTCTCTCCCTTTTTTCTTTCTGCTTGTACGATGGTGGGAGGGCACAACAGTGAGGATAGGGTTGGGGGATGGGTGAGCCGGCAACATTGGGTTTGGTGGTGAGGATGGGTTTGGGCTTGCGGTTAGAGGAATTTGGCAAGGCCGTTGGTGAGGGTGGCGATGAAGGGGTGAGCCAGTAGTGAAGTGGTGATTCAGTGGGTTGTGGAGGATGACCGGTGGGTCTATGTGTGACCATGCCAACCCGAGGAGGTTCCGGCGTGGAGTCGCGCCAGAGGGAAGGAGATCACAGCCATGCCAAGATGGTGAAGGCGCAAGGAAAGATAAAAGAAAAAGAAAAGAGGAGTCGCCACCTAGTCTTTTAAGGGAAAGACGAGGAAAACCACAAAAAAGATTGGATGCATGAGGTGCAGATGTGAAGGCTAGATGTCTGCTAACCGGAGGATGGGTAAGGATTCTTATTACGCACAAGGAAGGTATTAGGCACCTCGTACGCCCGATAAACTCGGTCTTTCTAGTCTAGATTGCTTGCTAAAGGCTAGATAGATGTTTGCTAAACTTGGATCATGCTCTAATCATGCTAATTTGTATACCATGACAAGACTGGATGGATGTGCAAGATGATGTGCGAAAACTGCGAAGAAACCCACATGAATTGACGAAATCGCAAAACATCACATGAAATGACGAGGTTTGGTTAAAGAATGCTTCTGAAAAACAAAATGTAATCAAAAAAATGATAAGCCAAGTCAACCCAAGTCCTCAGAATCATGAAAAAGTCATGAAAATCAAAAAGGGGAAAAATAATCCGTGGTAGGGACAAATGTCGGCCTTCAGGCCTGTTAATATACGCCCTTGGGCAATGAAACCCAAATCAAATCAAAAATCTGAAATGTAGGATTAAAGCCAATCAAATCGGATATCGGATAAGAAACTCTGAAGACAAAGTGAATCAGAATCATGGAGAAAGTCATGAAAATAAAAAAGGGGAAAATAATCTGTAGTGGGGACAATGTCGGCCCTCAGGCCTGTTAATGTACGCCCTCGGGCGATGAAATCCAAATCAAATCAAAAATCTGAAATGTAGGATTAAAATAAATCAAATCGGATATTGGATAAGAAATTTTGAAGACAAAGTAAAGAAAGAAATCCACGAAGGAAAGGCATGAGATGCCGGCTCGCTAAATGCAAATGTGAGGAAAAAGGATATGAAATGCATGGATAAGTGCCTAAATGTGTAAAAACTCTAAAGAATGACTTAGACATGGGTTATGCAAGACTGAGTGCAAAGACTGAGATACACGCTCATGAATTGGAGGCATAGGGGCAATTTGGTCATTTCCCTAGTCAAATGTGATAAATGCTTGCATGGGAGTGATTAATCGCTTAAAGTGTGTCAAAATGTGTGCCAAATGTCTATAAGATGTTATTTGCAAGAAACATGGAGGAGAAAATCAACAAAATGATGTAAACACAATAAAGGACAAACATAGGGGCCAAAATGCAAAATTCACAGAAAGGAATGAGAAACTAGATGAAAAACATGTTCATGACCCCTATTCTATCATGCAAATGATGGGTCCAATGTCAATGTGGCATAGGAATGTAAAAGTTGCACTTGGATAATTTCCTAAAAGTTCAAGGTCTAAAGTACAAAATTCACACATAAGTGCAAAAGTGACTAAAATGTGAGACTAAAGATCAAACCTCAGTGAAAACATGATTTTTAAATGGAATCAATGATTAAATGAAAAATATGAAATGCAATGAGTGAAAAATATCCCAAAATATGCAAGAAAACATTTTAAACCCTAAATGATGGATTTAAAAATAATCTAAGAGCCTATATGCAAATTGTATGTTCAGGAATGATTTGATGTGAATCTAGAGACTTTTATGCAAAATTTTTGGACCTTAAGGTGATAAGAATTGGGATTTTACACTGGTCAGTGCAATTATTAGTTTCCTAAGGTCTAGGATGCAAAATTCACATGGAAAACTCATTTTTAAAAGTTCTGGAGGCTAAATGCAAACGACCAGGACCAAACTGTATAGGAAACTAAATTTTAATGATCGTCAGTGTGATTTTCAAATCTTTTAGGGCTCAGATTGCCAATTTCCCAGAGGAAAATCTTTTTAAAGGATTCCAGGGGCTAAATGCAAATGTTCAGGACTTAAATGCAAAGAAATCATGGTTTCGGGGACCTATATGTGATAAAAACATGCATTAATATGTTAGGAATTAAAATATAAAATATTCAGGGGGTCACATGCACAATTCACAGAGAAAATAAAAGAATAGAAAGTATTTTAAAACTAGAGGGACTAAAACGCAAATGTTTGGACCCATATGCAATAAAAAAGGATTTAAATGTAATAAAATAAGGACCTGGTAGAGATAAACCTAAACTAAAGGGCCTGGGCCCAAAAAAAAGTTCATTCGAAGATCGCCAGAGGATTGTCGACGTTCTCCCTCGAACGAGTCACCAGTAGCTATCCAGTAGCGGAGGGTGGCGTGCAGCGGCTGAGGAAGCTTCTCGGAGGCATGACGATCATCCCTGGGAGGTTGGGCAAGGCTGGGGAGGCTTGAGGCCTCCCCCCACCTCGCGCTCCAGTAGTGTCTTCTGTGTAGGATACTAAGGCTTCTCTAGAGGGGAGGTGAATAGAGAATCTCTGATTTTTTCTTAGTTTTAACTTTAATATGCAAATTTAAGAAGATAAAAATTAATCACATACACATTCAACCACAAGTACTCAGAGAATTTATAGTGGTTGAGCCAACCCTGGCTTAATCCACTCCTCAAGTTCCTCACTTGAGACTTAACCCTTTTATTCAATAACTAGAATTTTACAAGTAACTAATTTACCTTGCTTTTGGCCTTGAATCACAATTTCCTTCTCCTTCCTGGAGAATTACTCAAAGCACTTAATGGTGAGAGTGACCCTTGCACAACTTGTGATCTCTCCCTTGCTTGTCAAGCTTTGTCGGAATGGAAGTTGAAGCTTAATGTACTTGAAGCGAAGTATTGATTCACTCACTTGAAGCACTAGAAGTATGATAGCTCAATAAAAATCAGTGGTTTGTGAGCTGCATATGGATCTTAATTTATAGTGTCAGGCTTTCCTCTAAGTATGACTAACGACAAGTAAATCTTTTGCTTACTGACATAAGATTCGGTATGCCGAAAATAATCGGTCGACCGAAATATGTAACAGTCGGGTTAATTCGGTATTCCGAAATGTTTCGGTGTGCCGAATTTGCTTTCAGCTTCCTTATTCCTTGAATTTCGGTGTACCACCTCATGTGCCGTTTTCTCCTGATTCAGTATTCCGAAAATATTCGGGATGCCGTTTTTGCTTGCAGCTTCCTTTACTCTTTGAATTTCGGTGTGCCGTCTGATGTGTCGTTTTCTCCTGAATCGGTATTCCGAAAATATTCGGTATGCCGATTTACATGTGACTAACATATCTTTTTTTTTCTTTACATATCAGTACATTTTTTATATCTCATGAATACAAATATGTGATCTTACATCTCATAACACTTACTTATACGATTGTTTTACAATGTAGTACTTGCTTTCTTCATATGGCCTTATATAGCCTCCTGTGTTTAAACACACCAAAATTGTTATCATCAAAATAAATGTAAGATTTTTCAACACTCTGAACGACGACGGCGCGACGCGGCAGTGTCTCGAGGGTTGGAGCAGTGCGGCGATAGCTGGGAAAGCTCTGAGGCGATGCGAGGTGTCTTCTGGTGGCTTCGCCAATGGCTGGGGTGGTCCCAGTCGATCCCCCCATTTCCTACACCCACAGTGAGGCTGCGGTGGATCGACGGGGCGTTCCGACGATCCAGACGATGAGGGAGCGGTGTGGGTGGCTCGTGGTGATGCTGAGAGCCTTCCAGAGGAGGTGGGTCAAGGCTGGCGCAACTTGGGGACCTCAGGCGTCTCCACAGCGAAGGGTCGCCGGCAGTAGCAACGACGACGGGGCAGGCTGAGCGTCGGTGGGGGTGTCTCTGGGTCTTCAGATGGCCTAGGAGGCTAGATGGAAGAAGAGAAAAGAGGAGGAGGGAGGAAAATTGGCCCAGCGGGCTCGCTCCACCGCAGAGGGCTATGGGTTCACCGGAGGGGGTGAACCCATCAATGGAGATGGGGACGACAGCGTGCAGGGGGCGCCGCTCCACCGCGACACGATACAGGGGCCTAGGGGACCTAAAAGGCTATACAAAATTAAACTAGAGGGAGAAGAATTGTACCTAGCGTGTGTAATGACCTCTCCGACGTAGAGGGTCAACTGCGAGGCGCCTCCGGTGGCTCTGGTTTGCGGAAAAGGTAGCCGTTGGCTCGGGGAATTAGGGCTGGATGCTTTCGTGGGTTGATGGTCAAGGTAGATTGACTCTGGATCACTGGGAGAAGGCTGGAAGCTTACAGGTCTCTCCTCTTGAGAAGAAGCATCGGCGGTGTGGTTTTAAACCCCGGCGAACCACCGTAGGGTCGTCGATCAACCTCCTCGCCACTAGGCACCGCTTGATCAAGCGCACGGGCTGGGGACACTCGACGGAGATCACGGGGAGTTTGTGGATATGCTCCGGAGATTTCAGGGTTGACCGGAGTCGTTGTCAGAGAAAAGGGAGCTCGCTGGAATTATTTTTCTGGTTTTATAAAGTTTGAAATTGCAATTTTCAATTACATAGTATTGGGCTTAATGGGCTTAGGGTTTTGGATTTTTATTTCGGTTTTTCTTTTGATTTTTATTTTTGGATTTTTAGGGTTTTTTAGGGTTTTAATTTTAGATTTTTAATTAGATTTTGTGGGTTTAGTTTAATTTCTTAATTTTGTAATTTAAGGTTTAATTAGGGTTTTGATTAGTTTAGGGGTTTTTTTTTGTTTTGGGATTTTTTAGGGTTTTTGTGTTTATTTAAGGTTTTATGTTTTTAATTTAAGGTTTTTGTGTTTATTTAGAGTTTTTGGATTGATTTAGGATTTTGAATTTTAATTAATTAGGGGTTTTGTTGTATTTTAAGTGGATTTAATTAGATTTTACTTAATTAGGGTTTTTATTTGATTAATTAGGGTTTTTATTTGATTTTAAGTGGATTTAATAGAATTTTACTTAATTAGGGTGTTTATTTGATTGATTAGGGTTTTTATTGGGTTTTAAATCGATTTAATTTGATTTTACTTAATTAGGGTTTTTATTTGATTAATTAGGGTTTTTATTTGATTTTAAGTGGGTTTAATTGGATTTTACTTAATTAGGGTGTTTATTTGATTAATTAGGGTTTTGATTGGGTTTTAAATCGATTTAATTTGATTTTACTTAATTATGGTTTTTATTTGATTAATTAAGGTTTTTATTGGGTTTTAAGTGGATTTTACTTAATTATGGTTTTTTTTTTGTTTTATTAATTTGATTTTAAGTGGATTTTATTTGATTTGTTTGGTTTCAAGTTTAATTGGGTAAGAGTGAGCTAGTGTGGGCCTGATTGAGTTAGGGTTTTGGGTGGTTGCAACCTGAGCATCATCCGAAGGAGCCTGCTGCCAAGTGACATCAAAATTGGGGTGTCTATAGATGCCCCTCCCTGAGCAAGGTTGAGGGAATCGAGACCGATGCTCAGAGTTGACAAGACACCCCACCTGAGTCCGTGAGAGAGTGGTATTTGTTGTGGGGCCGTGAGCCACTTATTCGACGGATGCACCGAAAAGTCATGACTCGTGGCCTATGCATAATGTTAATGCAAAGGATGACCCTAATGCTGGGTGATGCATGAGGGTGATGCTGAAAACGAGTGGGTCACTCAGCTCTCGAAGAGGAGTGTGAGGGATTTCTCGACTCGTGCCGAGGTGTGCCTGGACAAGTCTGTCAGACTTATTGACCGAGGAAAACCTAGCGAATGGCGGACCTTTCGGCCCGGGAGGATGCATGGAAAGATGCCGGACTTGCCGACCGAGGGATAGACTGATGACGAGTGTCAACCGTATAGTCTAGGGGTTCAGTTCGCTCCTGACAATATGACGGTTGTCAACCGGATAGTTCGGGATATCAGTCCAAGAGAAGGGGCATTAGATAAGACTATCAAACTTGCAAACTAAAGGACAAGGCATGGTAAGTTGACGGACCTACCGACCGGACAGTTCAGGTTATCAGCCCGATAATGAGTTGACAAACTCAGCACCGGATAGTTAGGGCTATCAGCCCACTAATGAGTTGACGGACTCATTACTGAATAGTTAGGGCTATCAGCCCGCTGAAGAGTTGACAGACTCATTACCGGATAGTTAGGGCTATCAGCCCGATGATAGGGGCATCAAGATTCGTCCCTCTGAGGCGAACCTAGGATGAGATCATCTAGACCTCGCCTGGTCTAAGAAAGGATAGAAATGACACTTGTTTGCATTGAACAAGTCCTAACAAGACAGATAGGATTCTGCCTCACCTAGTACTGAAACCTATGATGGCTTCGTTTGTCCAAGTTAGGGCAACAAAACGATGTCCCTGACTATTAACTAGGTGGACCCCAGCGCCAAGTCGACAAGCATAAAGGGTAACAGTTTGAAACAATTGGCACATGTTACAGTAGTGGCAATTCCTTGCCAATCACAATCATTCAAACAAGACGGAGACTGCTAAATAAAGCTATCATGCTCACTGCCTGAGCGCACAAGGTTATCTACCTGTGATGAGTTGACGAACCCATCGCCGGATAGTTAGGGTTATCAGCCCTGTGATGAGTTGACAGACTCACAGCCGGATAGTTAGGGTTATCAGCCCAATGGGGAAAGAGTCGATCCATGGATACAAGAAGCCAATAGCTCGAACCTCCTTCGGCCTTAGAGGAATCAAAGGAAAGATGGATGCTGGTCCTAGGATATAAGGAGTCAGCAGCTCGGACCTCCTCCGAACTTAGAGGAGTGACGAGGAAAGGATGGATGGTTGGTCCTAGGATACAAGGAACCAACGACTCGAATCTCCTCCGGATCAGGGGAGTCTCGAGAAAGGATGGATGGTTAGTCCTAGGATGCAAGAAACCAATGACTCGGATCTTCTTCGGATCAGGGGAGTCTCGAGAAAGGATGGATGGTTGGTCCTAGGATATAAGGAACCAGCGACTCGGATCTCCTCCAGATAAGGAGAGTCTCGAGAAAGGATGTATGGTTGGCCCTAGGATACAAGAAACCAACGACTCGGATCTCTCCTGGACTTAAAGGAGACACAAGGAAAGGGATAAATGGTTGGTCCTAGGATATAAGGAACCAACGACTCGGATCTCCTCCGGACTTAAAGGAGACACGAGGAAAGGGATAAATGGTTGGTCCTAGGATACAAGGAACCAACGACTCGGATCTCCACCGGACCTAAAAGAAAAACAAGGAAAGGAACAAATGGCTGGTCCTAGGATACGAGGAACCAACGACTTAGATCTTCTCCGGACTTAAAGGAGACGCGACGAAAGGGATAAACGGTTGGTCCTAGGATACAAGGAACCAACGACTCGGATCTCTTCTGGACTTAAAGGAGACACGAGGAAAAGGATAAATGGTTGGTCCTAGGATACAAGGAACCAACGACTCGGATCTCCTCCGGACTTAAAGGAGACACGAGGAAAGGGATAAATGATTGGTCCTAGGATACAAGGAACCAACGACTCGGATTTCCTCCGGATCAAAGGAGTCTTGAGAAAGGATGGATGGTTGGCCCTAGGATACAAGGAACCAATGACTCAGATCTTTTCTGGATCTGGGGAGTCTTGAGAAAAGATGGATGGTTGGTCTTAGGATACAAGGAACCAACAACTCGGATCTTTTCTGGATCTGGGGAGTCTCGAGAAAGGATGGATGGTTGGTCCTAGGATACAATGAACCAACAACTCGGATCTCCTCCAGATCAGGGGAGTCTCGAGAAAGGATGGATGGTTGGTCCTAGGATACAAGGAACCAATGACTCTGATCTCCTCCGGACTTAAAGGAGATACGAGGAAAGGGATAAATGGTTGGTCCTAGGATACAAGGAACCAACGACTCGGATCTCCTCTGGATCAGGGGAGTCTCGAGAAAGGATGGATGGTTGGTCTTAGGATACAAGGAACCAATGACTTGGATCTCCTCTAGATCAGGGGAGTTTCGAGAAAGGATGGATGGTGGTTCTATGATACAAGGAACCAACGACTCAGATCTCCTCCGGACTTAAAGGAGACACGAGGAATGGATAGATGGTTGGTTCTATGATATAAGGAACTAATGACTCATATCTCCTTCGGATAAAGGGAGCCTCTAGAAAGGATGGATGGTTGGTCCTAGGATACAAGGAACCAACGATTCAGATCTCCTCCGAACTTAAAGGAGACACGAGGAAAGGGATAAATGATTGGTCCTACTGTAGACACCCCGATTTTGAGGTGACTCATTGATAATTCTCCAGATGTTGCTTTGGATGTGGCTGCCCCTTGAACCAATCCCAAGCCCATAGCAAGCCCGCAGCCCAACTAGAACTCCCGATAGGTAGGAGAGAGCACCTAGCTAGCACACTTACCTAGCACACTTAGCTAGCACACCTACCTAGCACACCTACCTGGCACACATAGGTGGCGCACATAGCTAGAGTACCAAGCTGGCGCACCAACCTGGAGCACAGCCACTTCGCAGGCTACGGCTGTTGGCTTTCCACCTCTCTTGGCTGTTACCTCTAGCAACGAATATGCCATGGAATCTTCCAGGCTTTTCGTCTACGAGGCTCCTTACATTCTCCATGAGTTACCCTTGAAAATTCCCTATAAATAGACACCTATAGGTAGCTATTTGAGAGGATTAGAAAGTTGAGGACATAGAATTGCAACCAAAATTCTGCAGCTGTCCCTTTGTGTTCTTAGCTTTCTTCTTGCATCCAGAGATATCCTCAGCCCTTCCAAAGCATCAAGGAGCTTATTATCTTGAGTCT
>JAMKQA010010217.1:0-21377 GCA_024699735.1 Posidonia australis | reverse complement strand
AAAGGAATTCCAGCGGGAAGATTCATTAAGTTCGTGAACTTAATGGGATTAAGGAACATTTCCATGGATGATGGAAAAGAAGAACATTCTCATGAATAATGGGAGTGGAAAATTAAAACTTAAAACATACACTTCACGGATAGTAGAAGTGGAAATAAAACATCTCTGTGCATGGAACTTGTGCATGGTCTTCATGACCAAGTGGGAGATGTGAGTAATAGTTATTGAAGACCATTTCAAATGAAGGGTGAAACGGACGACCGTTTTCACCCATTCATGGCCGGAATAACTCCGACGGTTACCAGGCTTTTATTGCCGGAATTGAAACGGCTAAGAAGGAGCCGTTGGAGGAAGGACTGAGGGTTGGTCAAGGATCCCCTATAAATAGAGGAGAAGACCGTAAGGAAAGATGCACATAAAATACTTATTGAATTCTTCTCCTGCTTAACCATCGCCGGAGCCCCAATCGCTCGACTCCTTTTCCTTCAGATGTAAGTTGAAAGATGATTAGTAATTCAAGTACTAACCTCAACCATATCTCGAGCAAATACAGTGAAACTGTGGCCTAATGCTTTTGATGCATACTCTCCTCTTGGAAGGTTGGCACACTGCTTGTCTATTTCTGTTTCAATAGCCTCGAGATCAATCCCTTCCCCAGAGATTACTAGAACCACTTGACTATCGGGACCATGTTCTGCCTGAAAAAAAGAGAGATAAAGACATTCTCAACAAGCACATGGTCTGAAGGATTCGAACATTTGAAGGCCTAACATCCAACTAAATACATTACGTTCCTGAAGGAAAAGAAAAGAATTCAAAAATGATGGATGACAGAGAGAAAATCAGCCAAGATTCCTCAATCAAATCCATGTATGTAGCAATAGGAATAGTATCCTTATGCCATCCATTGAATGAAAAAGGGTGATATTTTGGATGAATCACATTTCATGAATGCTGAAGCTCTCAAGCTCTCGTGAAAAAGTGCGATTTTTCTCTGTGCCCTAATTCTGTGCGAATAACCCCTGGGAAACCCTATGGCATCTGGCCGTCGCAAACCCTTCGGTCGCCGCGACGCCATCCCTCCACCCTATAACCTCCGCTCGCGCAAGGCTGAACTGGTAGTCGAGGTTCTCTCTGCGAGCCCCTCGCCCGTCAAAACGCGCTGTCGATTGGTAATATCTTCCTCCCCTTCTTTGACAACCCCTGTTTTGGGAAGTCGGAAGAGGAAAGCTTTTTCTTCTCTTCCAGTTCTCCGATCTGACTCCTGTGGTCGGAGGAAAGCTTCCCCTTCTCCATCGGGGCCCCGTCGGGGTAGATCCTCCTTGGACGATCCCCGATCGTCTGGATCTGGTGTTTTGTTGATTAAATACGGCCCTATTACATGTTTAAGACTCTATTCCAAGGTTGCAATGGATATTACTATGGATTGTTTGTATTTTAGCAAATATCTGTCGCCGATCTGGCTGTACTCGGTGGTTTCTTGCTCGTTGGGATCGGATATTTTTGCTACTTATGGTTTGGTGATATTTGAGCATTTTTCTTCTTCTGCACATGGATTTCCTGCTACTATTGTTGTGAATAGTATGATTTTAGTTTCTAGATCCGATTTGGGGATTTTTTCTCGACCCCTTCGAGCAATCCACTCAGATTTTCTATCTTCTGTTACTTTAGATCCTGTGTTTTCTCCCATAGCGTCGGCGATTTCTTTCCCGCCGGTGAGCCGTCGGAGCGGGGCTCCTGGCTCTAGGAGCTGCATGATAGAGAAGTCAGGTTTCTTTGATGCCTCGTGCTCCGTGTGGGGGTATTCTCCTCCTGATTTTAATGAGATGATTAACACATATAAATGTAATGTTAGGGATTTTTATGGTAATTCCAAGACTAATTACGATAATTCGTATGTTTTTTCTTCGCCTGTTGATTTGGTGGGACCCCCGGTTATTCGTGCGTCAAACGATGTGCATAATATCTCTGCCCCCTGATCTTCTCCTGTCTTTTCTGGCATTAATGCTGAGGTGGCTCCTCTGCCCGGGAATGGAAACTTCCCCTCTTCCCCAGATAATATTATTATTTCGCCGTTTTTTTCGTCAAAAATCTCTACGACAGAGATTTCTTCTGACCACTTTTCTGGTGAGACTGAGAACCTATGTGGTGGCTCGCGTTTTGCCGCTCTTCTCTCCTCCTCCTCTATTGAGAACTCATTTGATACCGTCTCTGAGGCTGGTTCTCCCGAGTGGACGCTGGTGGAGAAGAAGGAAAAAGTGCCTTCCTCTCTGGTACGCTTCTGTCGTGATAATGGACGTTGTTTTAAGTGTGGTTTGCGTGGTCATGTTAAGAGCAACTGTAGATTTAAAACTTAAAATATACACTTCACGAATAGTAGAAGTGGAAATAAAACATCTCTGTGCATGGAATTTGTGCATGGTCTTCATGACCAAGTGGGAGATGTTAGTAATAGTCATTGAAGACCATTTCAAATGAAGGGTGAAACGGACAACCGTTTCACCTATTCATGGCCGTGTTGAATACGGCGGTTACCAGGCCTTTATGGTCGAAATCGAAACGACTGAAAGGGGAGCCGTTGGAGGAGGGCGGAGGGATGGTCAAGAGTCTCCTATAAATAGAGGAGAATACACAGCTGAAAAGATCATCGATAATACTCACAGAGTTTCTCCTGCTTGACCATCGCCGAAGCCCCACTCGCGCATCGCCGGAATACTTAGTATCGACGTCCCTTTTCCCACAACTCTTACATAATGTATTGCATGTCCCAGACATCAGAAGGAACCTTGTTAGCTTGTCTTTGTTAGTTTTAAGTAATTATAAAGTTATTCTTGAGTCTAGTTGTATTGTTATTAGTTTATTTGATTCCTTTGTTGGAAAAGGATACATATCTGAGGATTTATTTAGATTTACTATTGAAATATCTATTGTTAATAAAATTCCTCATACTATGTCTGTTTTACTGTAACATTGATATATGACATTTAAGATTAAGACATGTTAATAAAGATTGTATGAGAAGAATGATGGATTTAGAGTTAATTCCTAAATTTCAAAATAACATACATGAGAAATACCAAACATGCGTTGAAGCTAAGCAATCTAAAAAACCATTTAAATCAATTCAACATAAAAAAATTGAGTTGTTAGAATTAATTCACACAAATATATGTGAAATGAATGGTGAATTAACAAAAGAAGGTAAAACATACTTTATAAATTTTATAGATGATTTTCTAGATATTATCATGTGTATCTTATGAAACATAAATATGAAGTTATGGAAAAAAAATTAATTTACAAAGCTATGGCTGAAAAATAAATTGGAAAATTAATAAAGGAGAGGAGATTATACTTCAACTAAAAATTTAAAATATTGTAAAGAATTTAGAATAATACATCAATTAACTTCACCATATGCACCTCAATCTAATGATATTGCTAAAAGAAAAAATAAAACTTTAACCAACATGATAAATTCTATGTTAATAACATTAGGATTGACTAAATGTTAGTAGGATGAAGTACTTTTAACTTCATGTACAATTTTTAATATGATACCTCAAAAAAGAAAAGATTTAACCCTATATAAAATATGACATAAAATAAAACCCAATTTTAAAACTCTTAAAGTTTAAAGTTGTCTTGCTAAGGTTAGGGTTCTAGATAATAAGAAAAGAAAACTTGGTCTAAAAACTATGGATGGTATTTTCTTAATATATGCAAAAAATCAATATGTGTATAGATTTTTGATAATAAAATTTGATATAAATAAAATTCCAATAAATGTATTTGTTGAACAAAGATAAGCTACATTCTTGGAAAATATTTTTCCTATGAAAGAAAAATCTAATCAACTTATTTCTATAGAATCAAGTGTCTTCTACTAAAAAAATATGAAACTCAACAAAAACAAGAGATAAGGAAAAGTAAAAGACCTAGAAAAGAGAAAGATCTAGGAGATGATTTCATAATATATCTAGTAGAAGATGATTCTAAAATATATAATGAAACTATTAATTCTAGAAATGCTTCATATTGAAAAAAAGGCTATAAATACTGAATTGGAATCTATAATGACAAATCATATATAGTTATTGAGTAATTTACCTAAAGGTAGCAAACCAATTAGTTACAAATAGATCTTTAGGAAAAAATTTAAGACCAGATGGTTTCATTGATAAATATAAAGTTAGATTAGTGGCTAAAGAATTTTCTCACAAAAAAAGAATAGTCCATTTGACACTTATTTTCCTGTAACCAGATTTTCTACTATTAGTATATTTCTAACTTTGGCCTTTATATATAATTTTGAAATTCACTAAATAGATATAAAAACTACATTTTAAAATGATGATTTAGAAGAAGAAATCCATATGAATCAACCTGAAGATTTTATAATTAGTGGTGGAAAACATAAAGTGTGTAAATTAATTAAATCTTTATATGAATTAAAACAAGCTCCAAAACAATGGAATGAAAAGTTTGATAAAGTCATCACTTCTACTGGATTTGCTATCAATGATTATGATAGATGTGTGTATAGCAAAATAATTGGTAACAAATGTGTAATTTTGTATCTCTATGTTGATGACATATTTATATTTGGTTCTAATATAAATGTGATTTATGAAACTAAAAGTTATTTGTCTAAAACCTTTGATATAAAAGATTTAGAACAAACTAATATGATTTTAATAACCAAAATAATTAAAACTTCAAGTCAAATTACTTTGTCTTAAACACATTATGTTGAAAATTTAATCAAGAAATTTAATTTCTCTGATATTAGACCTACTTGTAGTCTTCTAGTGTGACATTAAAAATGCATAAACATGATGGTTCTCCTATAGTTCAACCTAGATATGCTCAAATTAGTGGTAGTCTCATGTATCTTACTAATTGCACAAGACTTGATATTACATGTGTTGTAAATATTCTGAGTAGATATACTATAAATCCTAATTAGAAACATTGAAAAGCTATAAATAGAGTATTTGCTTATTTAAAAGCCACAAGTAATTATGTGTTGCATTATTCTGGTAATTCTGAAATTCTAGAAGCTTTGTATAATGTTAATTGGACTCCTACTTCAACTAAAGTTAAGTTTACTAGTACTTATGCTTCCTTCTAGGAGGTGGAGCTGTATCATGGAAATCTTCAAAATAAACTATAATCTCTAGGTCAACTACTGAAGTTAAAATTATAACCTTAATCCTAGCAGGTGCAGAAGCTGATTGACTTAAAGGACTATCATTAGACTTGCCTATTGTGTCTAATTCTATGCCATCAATTTGTGTTCATTATGACAATACTATGTGTATCGCCTTAGTCAAGAGAGCTAACACAAATGAAAAATTGAATAGACATATAAAATTGAGACATAAATTAATTAGACATTGGTTGTCTACTGAAATTATATCACTTGAACATGTAAAATCTAAAGAAAACTTGACAAATAATTTGACTAAAGTCTTATCAGAGAATTTTATTATATCTTCATCAAGGGGAATGGGACTTAAGCCCATAAAAAGTCTCATGTAATGAAATACCCATCAGGAAACTTCTATTGCCATACGAGACATAGTATTGAAATTGTGGAGTGCGACTCCAACCCTATCCCTAAGATGACAATGTGTGAGCTGTAATGAAATAAAACTGAATCAAAGCCTATGTGGTAAGATGATGTATTACAGATTACCCTTGGAGATTCACCTATATAGTAAACTTATCAGAGAATTTTATTATATCTTCATTGAAGAAGATGGAACTTAAGCCTATAAAAAATCTTGTGCTATGAAATACCCATCAGAGATCTATTGTCATATGAGACATAGCACTGAAATTATAGAATGCGACTCCAATCATATCCCTAAGATGACAGTGCTTGAACTATAATAAATAAAATTGAATCAAAACCTATGTGGTACAATAATGTATTGCCAGATTACACTTGGTGATTCATCTATAGTGTGTGCTCATGGTACCGCGACTTTGAGGATATAAAGGCAATCTTGTAAAAGCACTTAAGAAAATTGATATAAGCACAAGACCATAATATGCTACCTGGAGAATTAAAATTTAAAAGATGTAGTGTATACTACATGTGTAGGTTGAAATTTGATAAAAAGGACGTAGTTCAAGATGTAATCCACAATGAATGTTTTTGGATGTAAATTTGGAAGCACTAAATAAAGGTTCCAGTTTGCTAGATACCTTTATTCAATGTGTAGCATTATCAAGTTTGCCAAACACCTTCATTCAAAATATCTTTTAATACCTTTTAATATATTATTTATTCTATCATCATATTATTTCCTTTTTTGAAAATCATGACATGATTAGTGAGAATATTGTTAACCCACAATGTGTTTTTCTCTTTATATATATCATTGTTGTGGTTTGGGAAAATAGAAGGAAAAAAAACTTTTACTTCTTTCTTTTCGTTGTTCTCCGACATATAACACTACAATACGATTCGAAGATCTCAAAAAACGTGTACCTTTGGATATCTTGACGTTGTATCCTTAGAGAGGAATCGGAAAATCTCTATGCACGAGGGCGAATTTTCTTTTTCCAATAAAGAGAACCATCTCACTTTGCCAAAAGTAAAGATCTTTCTTGCTCTTCACTTCATTGTTAATTATTTGTTATCTTTGTTTACATAATTTTACATTCAATTATATTATTGTTGATATTTGTCTAAAAATTATAACGTAAACAGTTACAACTACCCAATGATGCAATTAAAGCAGAATTACCTGAATGTCAAGAAGAATATCAATCAGTAAGTTTGCTAATTATTACACCTTATATTAATATTAATGGCTTTATAATGATATACTCATATTTTGGTAAAACTACATGGTTAAAAATTTCTAAAATATTAGATGACATCGGTTATATTAGATAATAGATTATTAGTAGTTATACGGTTTATTAGATATTCATATAACCTTTATTCTACTAATACCTATATATATTTGTATTTCTTTAGTGACAATATAGCTTTTTATCATCCTGAAACTTGGAATCAAAAGCTTAACCCTAATTCCTCCACCTTCTTCCTTCCTGTGTCACCATCTCTCTTTTTTTTCTTCCTTTCTTGGTCCTATGTTGTGGACTCTTCTTTCTTCTTTTGGTTCCTGCATCCCCAACCCTCGTCTCCTTTCCTCCCTACACTACTGGTCCCTTCTTCCTTTTTCCTATGTCATCGGCCTCGTATGCTCCCATCGACTCTTCCACTGTCTCTCACATGCACCGTCGGTCCCTCCTCCACCTGCAGCTCCTTCCTCTATAGACATCTCCTCTCTCCTCCACCGACTCTTTCTTTCCCTTTCAATGGCTCCTACAACCTTTGCTGTCGATTAGGGATGCTCGTATAATCCGTGTATCCCTGTCTATCTACCGTGGGGCTTGTGTGTTGCCTCGTATGTGCCAGTTTTGTGCCGATTGTGGCCTGATTATGTGCTAATAAGGTCAATTTCCTTGATGGTAAGCTCTGATTGCAATTGCACTACATTTGTGTGATTATGTGTGTGCCTCCTCCACTAGCATGTGTGTTAGTTTTTGCTTGTGTAGTGATATTTACACTCTATCTTGGCCTCTAGCTTTGCGTACAACCCATCCACCTACATGATTCCTAGGTACAAATTTTGAGTGGTACAACTATGAAACTCAATGATAAAAACTAATTTCTCTGGGCCAAAGCATTAATAGTATTCCTCGAGACATACAAAAAGTTGAAACACATTACAAAGGATCCTCTTTCTCCAAAGGATTTCAACTATGAAGACTGATTTGCTACCAATTGTGGTGCTATTTCGTGGCTTGTTAATGGTATGAAAGAGAATATTACTTCAGATATCATGTTTTTCACCGATGTTAAGAGAATATGGGATACCCTTAAGGAGACATATGGTCATGTCAAAAATATTTCCCAGGTGTTTGAGACCTATGAACATTTCCTCTTTACAACAAGGTGATCAATCTATTCAGGTCTTCATGCTTTGATGGATGAATGTTCATCGACCCCTTGTCTTTGATATGATAACTCCTGCAAGGTTACTATGAGACTTTGACTATGGCTAAGTTTCTATTGGCTCTTCCTCCAAAGATTGCATATGAGGTTCATGGTCTAGTGCTTAGTTTCGACATAGTTCCTTCGCTCTCCTCTATGTTTGGTCGGATCCTTCACATTTCTACTAGGACGCCATATCAATCAACCATGATTAGTTTTACTCGTAGTCGTGGTCGAGGATGTGGGCGAGGATGCAACTCAAGGAAAGGCTACGCTATTAGGAAGTGTGACCACTGTGGTTGGCATAATCACACAGCTAACAAGTGCTAAGATAAGTTTAGCAAACTGGAATGAGCATAGAATGCTACAATCGGTGCTTTCGATGATATCAAGCTCATTGCAGATACAATTACAGTTTTAGGGGCAAATTATGAACGATTTCTGCAGTTCGAGACCACCTAGCAGTCTACTACCACTACTCATGTCTCGATCACAGGTATTGGTGCCCCTACAGTCTCTAATGACACTTCCTTAATTATAGATTCTAAAGCATCCACACATATGTTAGATAATCAAAATCTCTTCACAAACTTATCTTGTTTGCCGGATATTCGTTCTATTTCTATTGAAGATAATAGGTTATGTTCTATTGTTGGAGTTATTCATACCTCTTTATCTCTTCCTCTTGATAAAGTTCTTGATATTTTCTTGCTAATTTGTTATCCATTAGTGCTATCACCAAAAATTTATTGTATTCAGTAATCTTTTTTTCATATCACTGCATTTTTCAAGACCTGACGTCGAGAAAGAGGATTAATTTAGACCGTGAATGTGATCATAGACTATACCTACTTGTTCGTAATGTGTTTCTCAGAGCTCTACGGTCTACTTGTTCTACGCAATAGTCATTTCTCACTTGGCATTATCATCTGGGTCATTTCTCTCTTTGTAAGCTTCAACAAGCTCAACCATAATTATCAATTGAGTCTTTTAAATATATGTCGTGCCAATTACGTAAGCATCATCGTGTTATCTATCGTCGTCCATTTAGGTTTATCAATGACAATCCTTTTCAGTTAATTAATTCAAATATATGGTGTGCTCGGGTTACATATGTTTCTGGTTTTCGATATTACATTGTATTTATTGATGATTATTTTCAAGTGCGTTGGAAGTACTTGTTGAAAGACTATGCTCATGTACCTAATATAATCAAAACTTTTTTCAATGAAATAAAAACTCAATTTTCTACAAGTACAAAGATTTTTTATACTAATAATGTATTGGAATTTGTTTAGAGTGAAATGCATAACTTTTGCACCTCTTTGGGTATTTTGCATCAAACCACTTGTCCTCGTATATCACAGCAAAATAGGATTGTTGAGAGGAAATATCGTCATATTTTGAATGTCACTTGCACTCTTGTGATTCAAATGAATGTACCAAAACTTTTTTGGTTTAATGTTGTTCTCACAACATCCTATTTAATTAATAGAATACCATCCTTTGTTTTGTTTGGTGCCATTCTATTTTGCCATCTATGTCCAAATGACATTTTGTTTCATTTACCTCCTCTTGTTTTTAGGTGTATTTGTTATGTTCAAAAATTTTCTTCTAGACTTGACAAACTATCACCAAGATCGGTCAAATGTATATTTTTGGGGTATTCTCGAACTAAAAAAGGACATTGTTGTTTTAATCCTACAACCCGACACTACATTATATTAGCAGATGTTGCCTCTAGTGAGTCCACACCATTTTTTGGGCCATTTTCCATGTCTCATGCTACGATCCCTCTACCTATTCCTGTTGATGATTCCATTTTTCATGCTACTAATAGTATTCTTGTGGTTTCTACTCATCCATTACAGGCATATTCTCATCGCACACAGTAAACTCCTCCACATTCATTACCACATGATTCCTTTTCCACGCCAACAGGATCTACTTTATTTGATTTAGACATTCGCATTGCTCTTTATTGGGATAAGCGATCTATTATTACTCATCTTATTTCTCATTTTGTTTGTTATGATAGTTTTCACCTCACTTTTGTAAGATTATCTTATGCATCTCCTTTATGCCTATCGGCAGAACTACAAAGAGGTTGTTACCATTCCAGAGTGGCAGGCTGCCATGGCGAAGTAAATAAAGGCATTGAGGTCACGTGGTACATGAACTTTGGTTCCTCGTCCAAGTAATGCTATAAGTGTTGCCTATTAATGGATTTACACCATCAAGTATACTCCGGATGGCTCAATGGATCGATACAAAGTACGTTTGGTGACACGTGGATTCACACAATTGATTATGTTGAAACCTTCTCTCCTGTCATCTGACTAAATTCAATTCGTATATTGCTCTCCATTGCTATAAATCAATCTTGAACAATGCATCAACTTAATGTAAAAAATGTCATCATCTATAGTGATCTTGTTGAACATATTTTAATGGAACAACCTCCAACCTTACAAGCTTTGTTACCTAAGAGGAGGATACTATTTGTCATCTCAAAAATGCGATTTATGGACTCAAACAGAGTCCCAGAGCATGATTTAACAAATTTAGTAATATTATTATGGCAACAAGTTTTCAAATATGTGTAATTGATCACTCTGCCTTTATCAGAAAATGCGCCACCGGTAGTATTGTTCTAAATGTATATGTTGATGACATTCTTTTGATCGAAAGTGATACAACAAGAATCATTGAGACAAAAGAATATCTAAGGAAATTTTTTATTACAAAGGATATGGACAGGCCTAGATACTTAGGATAGAATTCACTTATGGTAAAGAAAAGATGATGTTATCGAAAATATATTCTTGATCTTCTCCAAGAGATGGAACTCCTGGAATGAAAACCAAAAAACACCTCTATTGATTAAAATCTTGATTTGTAGAACAATTCTGAATTATTTGAAGATGTTGGACAATACAGGAGGTTTATTGGAAAATTAATTTACTTGACTGTCACTCATTTAAATATTTCATATGCAATTAGACTTTTTAGTCAATTTATGCATGAACCTCGGATAATATACATTACAAAGGGACACTATATGTACTGACATACATTAAGGACACACTTGGAAGAAATCTTACTTACTAAAAGCATAGACATCTTAAAATTGAAACCTACTTTGATGACAAAAAATCTACATCACGTTATTGCATCTATATTAAGGGAAATCTAATTATGTGGAGAAGCAAGAAACGAAATATAATATCTAAATCTAGTACAAAGGCTAAATACAAATCCATGTCACTAACTACCTGTGAAATGATTTGACTTAAGTCTCTTCTAACAGAGTTACGTGTACCAATGCAAAGTCTTATACTTATGCATTGTGATAATCAAACAACAATATTTATTGTCAATAAACCTATTTTTTTAATCAAAGAATAAAGTATATTGAAATTAACTGTCACTATATGAGAGATATAATTATAAAAGGAATCATCTCAACTCCATATGTTTTGTCCTCATATCACTGTGCAAATATCTTCATCAAGGGTCTAACTTAAGGTATTTTTAAGGTTCTTTGTAACAAACTAACAATGATAAATATATATGTTTTAACTTGAAGGATATTGCTAAGTTAAGATAATAAGTTATTAATAGTGACAGATTATTAAATATCCATATAGCATTATTCTACTAATACCTCTCTCTCTCTCTCTCTATATATATATATATGTATCTCTTTAGTGACAATATAGCATTTTATTATCCTCTAACAACATCCAACTAAAAAAAAACTTGATTACAGTTCTTATTTCATGACGAAACTCCAGTTAATTTTACCAACCTGAGGTTGGTACCTTTGCAAGAAGATCGTAACGACCACTTGACAAAAAAGGCAAGAAAAGAAATCACAGACAAAGCAGACCCAAATCAGAATGGATAGCTCCACAAAGCTTAACGTGTTATCCATATCAAATACTTTGAAGAGTTTCTCTTTGTTCTCCTATTTTGAGCTAGTGGCTAGGGGTAATAGATTTATTGGCAAACTTAACACTGATAGTAGTTTTGTTCATACCTACTCCAACAGCGAGCACTAGAAGAGTTAAAAATATTATTCAGTGTGCCGGATGTGATTCCTAGACGCTGACCAAGAGCAAAAGCCTCAGAAACCCCAAGCATGCTTACAGCCATAGCCAAATTATTGCAAATCTTCGCTGCCTGAACGATAAAATAACACAAAAGATATCTATAATCGTAGACAGATAGATCAGTACATAAATCAGGTAAATAGCAATTAGCGGTCTTAACAAAATTCTGTGCAGTAGGAAAACATAATTGTGGCGTTATACTTTTTATTAAGGAAGACGTGGTGTAACAAGACCTAAATGGTATCTCTTATTATGTTTGATAAGGAAGGAACTATGCATTTCTCATGTTTGATTATTCCATTAATATCAATTTAGTAGAACAAACAAAAGCAGGACATACCGATGACCACTGAGAAAATGTGGAATGCACAAAGGTCATTTGCTTTACTTTCAGTAGCACAATGAAACGTAAATCAATTTTGAGTTCCATATGCAAGATTTTGTACACAAATTGTGAAACTTACAGCACCATTACCAATCCCACCGCAGTAAATAGTGTTTTTTCCCATTGACAGGAATAGTGGCTTTGCTGCCAGAAAAGCCTCTTCTAAACCACCGATCTGCACATTCCTCTTCTTATGAGACAATAATACTGGAAATGATTAAAAAAGGTAATACATAAAAGCAGCAACTTAAAAATGACTGTCTTCATTATTGTCCATTAACCTCAATATGATGACTGTGTAAAAGATCATTTATCTTCTAGAATTTCCACCAAGGTATACAATACTTCTCCATAAGTTTGAAATGCTAATGTATTAAATTAACAATCATGACAACGATATACCATAAAGGTAAGTGTTGCTGCTTGTGCACCCGGAACACCTCCAGATACAGGAGCATCCAGAATTATTGGAGTTCTCACATTACCTGAAAAATGGTAAGTAGAAGCAATCATAACTTAGATACAGGATTTTCATACATTGACCATCGACTCAGCAACTTCAAAAAACTGGACTAGTTTTTATTGTGAACAGAAGGCAGTGTGAAGCTTTGATCAGAGAACTATCAGCCTTTTGGAAAACACCAACTATTCTATTTGTCGTTTGCTGCTACAGACTATAAGCTCTATATAGGGAAGCAACAGTGTAACCTGTCTTCAAACTTGCTTCATTCTTCTTCATCTGCTACCACACCAAGTGTGAAATGCAATAACTTCTTAAACTTTAGCTTATACTTTGTAACAAACATACTTCTCCGTTTCAAGTAGACAAACTCGTTACGTTTTTTCCTTTTATATGTCTAAAGATAGTGTTGTGTGAGAAATTTCTTCTGAAATTGTTCCAAGTTAAGGTAGATGGGTCTAGGAATCTCTATTTGATTCTTTTCCACCAATTCTCTACATTTTCCTTTAAATGGTAATCTGAGAAATCAAACTTCTTCTCATCTGAACACTTCATAACATTAAACACCTTCTCCAATTGACAAAGTTAAACATCTGCCACACTAGAATCTGTACTGTCAGAGAAATGTACGGCAATCATGCTGATTAACTTTTCATATTACTTGATCTCGTCTATTACTCTGCTGTCAGTAGATGGTTGACATAAGTGTGGCAAGACTACTTGCATAACTTGTGGTACTATAGTAGCAATTACCAGCATATCTGGAATCAAAGGTGATGGGAGAGGATTCAAATTTACTTGATTGAACTGTACTTCCTCCTCACTACTACGTTAAGGGGCATGTGGATTCCTAAGAGCGGTGCTATGGCAAGGTCGACTACGGGAAGTCATCTTAACCTATAAAGTTTATTTTACTTATGAAATTCTTATATCAACTTTCCTTTAATTTCATCTTAGTAATAATTATTATAGTGTAGAACTGAAATGTCCAATGTACACATATTTTAGACTTCTAGGAAAATACCAAATTATAATGATCCAATCCCGCAAGCATATTCGAATCCCTATTTGTTAACTATTAGTCTATCTAAATCAATACAAACTCCTATTGCACACTCTGATTCAATCTTATTCATCATGTGTATATATATATATATATATATATATAGAGAGAGAGAGAGAGAGAGTGTGTGTGTGTGTGTGTGTGTGAGTAGAGAGAGAGAGTATATGTGTGTGTGTATAGATCTATTACACCCTCTCTTAATACCTCTTTAGATAGGATTTAATCCTGATTGTTCATCTTAAGAATCATAATCAATCTAAAACCACTAATCCTAGCAAAATCAGGAAATTTGTTTAAAATTTTGAATTTCAAAATCCCTCATCCTATAAATCATGCACTCACAGCATCTCTTCTCCCACCCACTCACAAATCACGCAAGCACAACCACCACACCCCTTAAAATAAATCACACGCACTTTCACGCCCACCCACCTAAATCAATACAAAAAATAAAAAAATCAAAAACATAATGCAATCCAAAAATAAAATTTATATTTTTTGGCAAGAAACTAAACCTTGCCCATTAAAAATGTTTTAATAACTAATGGAAATCATTATTTTTTTGGAAATTGACAAGTAAGGACCACAAACAATAACTATCATACATAAATGTAATTAAACAAATAAACTAATTTGAGGAAAGATGCAACTAATCTCTTACTTATATATAGAGAGAGAGAAAGAGAGATAGTAATGATTTAATAGAGTCCAATCCTACTTAAGTAAGGTTTATGCATTTTTTCAATAAACTATGTATATTTTAATCTATAATTTACTGAAAGAATAATTTTAATATTTTTCAATAAATATTGAAATTATATTTTCAATAATTCATGGATGAAACACAGTACGATTTACTGAAACAATGCAAGGACCTCACTTATCTTAAATAAAGTCAAATCCTACCGAAAAATTGATCTATATACATATATATATATAAAACATCAAATACACATAAATATACAAACTTCTAAATTTACAATAAAATGATCTCAATAAATCTAATCATTTAGATTTTCCAAGTCTATCAATCTTTTAATCTCGAGCCTCGACAATAGGATTCTTGGGATTAAAACCAATGTTGCTACATTATTGTCCCACTCGAGAAAGTTGAAAGAACAACAAAATAAAAAAATAAAAAAAACATTAATAAGTCCAATAAACTCAATAAGTGGGTGTGTATCCACCTACAAAGGATACATCAGACCTATACTCAAAAATCTAAGTAACCTGTTATGAATTAAACCTTCATGTCATGAACAAAATAAGATAAAAATTTATATGCATACAATTTGCAACTATAGAGGAACTTAAAAACATAATTACAAGAGAACAAAAGAAACTTCTAGATCTGATAATCTAAGATGTATTGTTTAGTGGAAAATCTTTTTGTGGTAAATCTCTATAAATGCGAATAAGGGAAGAAATCTACGTGGGTATATAGAAAATTCTAAGGAAAACTCATCAAGCAAACAATTAGAAATTTTCTTTTAAATTCAAACACTCACAACAACAAGAACAACTTCACTTCGTGGTTAACGTAATCTAAATTAAAACACTCGTCAACCACAATGACAATCTCACTTCGTGGTTAACGTAATCTTTGTCTTGATAACTTCACATATAGTATTTTCCTAAAAGTCCGAAATATATGTACATTGGACATTTCAATTCCACATATAATGATTATTACCAAGATAAAATTAAAGGTAAGTTGATATAAGGATTTCATAAGTATAATAAACTTTACAGGTTAGGATGACTCTCCATAGTTGACTTCATCGTAGTGCCACTCATAGAAATCTATATGCCCTTTAACCCAGTTTAGAGGAGGAAATTGAGTCCCATCAAGTAAATCCGAATCCCCCTCCACCACCTTCGATTCTAGATAAACTTGTTATTGCTACTATAGTAGCACAAGTTATGCAAGCAATACTATCGTACTTACGTCTACTATCAGCTAACAGCAAAGTAGTAGATGAAATCAAGCAATATGAAATGTTAATCAGTATAGGTGTCACACATTTCTTCGACAGTGTAGATCCTAGTGTAACTGATGTTTGGTTTTGTCGATTGAAGAAAGTGTTTAATGTTATTGTAACCATGCCGGCGACAGTCTCGAAATGATTTCGACGCGGAAGGCCAAAATACACGAGGGATCGGTAAAGTCACGGCAAAAACAATAAAAATAAAAATGCAAATACAGGAGTCGCCACCTAGTCTATTAAAATGGAAGACGAGGAAAACCATATAAAAACATGCAAATCATGCAATAGAAAAGTAGATCATAAACCATAAAAAATGGGTAAGGATCCCTGTTATGCACGAGGAAGGTATTAGGTACCCTCATGCGCTCGATAAATCGGTCTTCTATTGGTTTCTCATTTGCTTATGAAATATCGACTTTTCAGCCTTTGTTGTACGCTCGAGGGCGATATGCCATGCCATGTTAATGTGTGGTGTCTAAAATATAGGTGCATGATGTGTAGGGGTGTGTCCTAATGCTCAGAAGTATCACTCGTATGTCGAGTCCAGCATCGATGCAAAAGTATTGCATAAATAAGATCAAAAATATATCAATTTCGAGTGATTTTTCATTCTCGCTTAGCTACATGCCAAATGCAATCTAACATGCATAAAAATGGTTAAAAAGTAGAGCTATGCCTCCCTGATATGTCAAGGTAGAAAACCATAAAAATCCAAAAAGCAAATCGAAGTAAAAATCATGCTAAAAAGCTCTGCAAAACCTGTTGTGTGCTACTGAAAACAGGCTGCTGCGCCTGTTAGATGTGCCAGACTGGTGCTCCAGTCTGATGCGCCACCTAGGTACTTCTATGTGTGCCAGAATGATGTGCTGAGGGAAAACAGAAATCCATGCTATGCCAAATCGCATGAAAATGCATTCTGAAAAGTCATGCCATATAAAATCTTTCAAAAAAAAACTTTAAGAACATGCCTTGAAAGCGAAAGAAATGCGAATGCAATGACCTGTGGACCTTGTGCTTAAGGACTGGTAGCCTCACACAGGATCACATGCTAAGTGAAAATGCAGGATTCAGCCATGCCACTGGATCATTGGCTGATGCATAAAGCTCTCCACGTTGGAGTAAGATGCAATCAACCTACCAAACTCTGATCAGGGCTGAATATCCAAAGGGAGAAAACAACTAAAAAATAATCTTGTTTAAAACTGAAAACATGCATGCAAAACCATAGAATATAAAAGAGCAAGCAGTAAAAGCATCGGGCTCAAAATCATTCAGAAAACCATGCAAGCAGATATATAAAAGTGAATGTTTTACTCTGACCAGTCCGGTGCTCCTGCATTGGGCGCCAGAGTGGTGCGCTGGAGAAGTGCGCCACTCTGGTGCGCCATATAGGTGCTCCCCAGAAAATCTGGATCAGACTGCAATCTGATCCAGAACCTGACTCAGAATGAAGATGGGTGATTTATGCTAATGCAGGTTGGTTCATGCGAGTGTTAAGAGTATGATGGGATGCATCTGATCAAAGCTATCTTATTATTATTAGAACAAGATGACTAAATGGGTTCGTGGCATGAGCATATGCGAAATGCAAATGATTCAAACGTGGAACGAGTAAACCTAATAAAACATGTTGTAACCATGACCACATCAAAAATATAATAAGAAAAAGATTGCTCGTGCAAGCAATGGAGTGCAGATTTTTACACTAGAAATATGTTAAACATGCCACAATCAAAGTGTAGATTTGCATGAAGAGTATCTTGCAAAAAGGATAAATAAATTCATCACAAAATCCTTATGAAGATACAGACCTTATATGGAGCTAATAGCATGCTATTCCATTGCAAAAGAACAAGAGATTAAAGGAAAGATGAAGGGCCTACCTTGTCCGAGATGGATATTCTTTCAAAGAAGAAAAGAAAGACTCAAGATAATAAGCTCCTAGATACTTTGGAAGGGCTGAGAATACCTCTGGATGCAAGAGAAAAACTTGAGTGTTCAAATGGATGATTGCAAAATTCTGGAGAAGGCTAGTGCAGCTATATGTCTCTATCTTTCAAGATGATTCAGCCCCGTCAAATGGTTGCCTATGGGGTCTATATATAGGGATTCCTCATGGGTAACTCCTAGGACAACAAGGAGCCTCGTAGACGAAAAGCCTGAAAGATTCCATGGCATATTCATTGGTAGAGGTAACAGCCATGGGAGGTGGAAAGTCAGCAGCCAGCAGCCTGAGAAATGACTGGGCGCCTGGTATGTGCGTCGGGTTGGTGTGCTAGCTAGGTGTGCTAGGTAGATGTGCTAGCTAGGTGTGTCAGGTAAGTGTGCTAGCTAGGTACTCTCTCCTACCTATCTGGATTTTTAGTTGGGCTGCGGGCTTGCTATGGGTTTAGGATTGGTTCAAGAGTTAGCCACATCCAAAACAACATCTGGAAAGTTCATCTATGGGTCACCTCAAAATCGGGGTGTCTACAGTTATGAAGTGCTTAGATGAGAAGAAACTTGATTTCGCAGTTTACCTTTTAAAGAAAGATGCAGAGAATTGATGAAACACGATCAAACAGAGATTTCCAGACCCATCTGTCTTGACCTAGAATAATTTACAAAAGGAATTTCTTATACAACATTATCCTTAGACATATAGAAGGGAAAATGTAATGAGTTCATCTACTTGAAATTGGGAAGCATATCTGTTGAATAGTATAAACTAAAGTTTAAGAAACTATTGCATTTTGCACTGGACGTAGTACAAAATGAAGAAGAACGATGTAGCAAGTTTGAAGACAAGTTATAAATGACACCAAAGCACTAACGTCTTTGGATCTAGATTTAAGTGAAGATAGAATAGCCAGATTTATGTGTAAAATCTTATTTTAGATTATAATTTTAGTATGAGAAATTTCAATGACAAAATTTATTTTAAGGGTGGTAGATTGTAAGATCCTTGATTTTTCTAAATTCGAAATTATAGACATAACAAGATCGGATTTAGATTTGAATCAAGAATATTTAAATTCAGGTAAGTGAATTTAAATCTTTAATTAGATTAATTACCTTATTATTAATGAAAATTTGGATTTAATTATATCTAAAATAGGAAAGTGAATTATGTTTATGATTTAGAAGATTATTGATAAAAATATCTCTTTCCTTTATATATGTGACTTAAAAGCCTTTAGTTTTTAAAGTACAAGCCCTAGATATTAAAGAGAAATGAGGAAAGTTGCTGCTGGCCATCAACGAGTGGCGAAGGTTATCGATGATGGTTGTTAGAGGCCAGATTGTCTCCTTCTTCTTCTCTAATTTGGGGCATTAGTGACACTGGTATGATGTAAAGATAGAGTTCGACGTAGATTGGCTAGCACCCACCTTGTGTCGTTGGTTTGTGGTCGTCGTCACTCGGTGGGAATACCTTGTACCGAAGGAAGAGATTTTTAATCTTTTCTTTGATAAAGTAGTCGAGTCATGTTCTCAAGTGAATGGGTTTAGTTTTATGTTGTTTAACGATACAAAGGGGATGTGCACGTAGAGTGTAAATAGTTAGTAATGCTTCTAAATCCATGACACTATTTTTTTTTATGACACTTTAGTTGATTAAATATTAATTTTAAATTCTTAAATGGTAGATCTCAAATGAAAACAAAATTTTCATCCATGTAGATCTATATAGGCATTATTCTATTTGTTCGCATAAATGTTGCACACATAAATAATAATAGATGTGTATCTCGATCCTCTTTGTTTATTTTTAGAATCATGTAGAGTTTTGTTGAATCAACAGTGATCAAATTAGTTTATGAAAACACCGTTTGAGTTAAAGTTTAATGAATAAATAAATAAATATGTATATTATTTCTAACTCGTTTGAACAATTGATCTCATTGAATTTCAAGTGAATGTTTTTCCAACTACTTTGATCTTCATGAAAGAAATTACTATCTACGGACTTTGATATTTTAGCATTTTAATGAGAGTTTAAATCTTTCAAGATTTTAATGAGTATTCTTGTATTACTCAAGTTTCATTTTTAGCATCGCGAAACAAGTTACTTCATATTAGACAAGCTTCAATGCCTGAGGATCCGCTGCAGGGAGTCAAAAGTTTGGATCTCTAATTTTATCTTGATAATAACAACTATAATGTGGAACTAAAATGTCCAATATGCACATTTTTCAAACTTCTAGGGAAATACCATATAAGGAGTTATTAAGACAAAGTTTACGTTAACCACGAAGTGAGATTGTCCTTGTGGTTGACGAGTATTTATTTTCTTTTTCAAAGCACCAATTGTTTCTTTGAAGAGTTTTCGCTTATAATTTCATTAATACACATATAGAGAGAGAGAAACATGGATTTCTTCTTTTATGCTTAGTCAAAGAATTTTATTAGAACTATGTGTTCTCAAGAAAAGTACTTTTTTCAGATTAGAAGGTTTTTTTTAGATTATTGTTATTATATTGAATTCCTTCGTAGTTGTAAATTATGTGTTTTATTATTATTGTTTCTACTCATGGTATAGAGATTCAATTCATAACAGTTTATTCAAATTTCTTTTGTTTTTTTTCCAGATTAAGAGATTAATAGACTCGAAAGATCTAAAGGATTAGATTTATTGAGATCATGTTATTTTAAATTTGAAAATTTATATATTCATGTGTATTTGATGTTATATATATATATATATATATATATATAAAATTATCATCAAGTAAGGATCGTCTTTACTTTTAGAAAATAAAACTCTTAATCCTATTCGTCCATCATAAAAATTATCTATTGATTTGATTTTAATCAAAACCACAAGTTACTTTAAAAAACCACCAAATTTTTTTATTTGAAAATCCAAAATTGAAAATCCCTCTCACCTCATTATTGAAACCTCTCCACCCCTTCGATCCAACAAAAAAAAAAAGAACGCCACCCCACCACCGCCCTCCAATGCCCACCCTTCTCGCTGTTCACTCCCGACATCCTCCTTATTGACGTCCATCACTACCGTATCCTCCAGTCCCTTCTGTCCTCCCCCTCCCCTGCACGTTGTCCTCCTCACTCTCACCGCCCCCACCCCATCCCTCTTCTCTCGCCGTCATTTTCCTCTCCTTCCACCTCTCATCCCATCCATTCGATCTCATGGATTGCTCCCTATCGATCCTAATCCTGCCCATCTCGTCGCCTCGATCTCGTTCCGTTGCCCAATCTTGTCCCCGTCGATCCCGTGCCTATTGATCCCATCCCGTCGATCTCATCCTATAGCCCGAATCCGTGCCCGCTGATCCCACATAGTACTATCCTTCTCCTGTAGCCCATTGATTGCTCTCACCACATGGCACACACTCCTGCCCCGCG